>PYAF01002109.1:1607153-1629888 GCA_007407185.1 Glycine tomentella
GACGGAAAAAATATAATAAAATTCTACCTTGTATAAAGAAAGGTTAGTATTAAAATTTAATAAATATTATAAGGATAAAAGAGAGATAAAATATTAGAAGTAAGAAACTAATATTTTAAAAGATACTGCTCAAAATAATTTCTCATAAAATACTACAAGCTACTAAAACAATTATTTACCAAACACTATTATTATTTTTCCAAATGTTTTTAAAAAACTAATTAAGAAATAATAATATATTTTTGTTAAAATATCATTTATTCACTTCTATAATTAGTTATAATAGATATTTAACACATTGTTTTATTGAAAAATAATGATCAATTTTTTAAAACATTAACTAATAAGAATCATGTTTTAAATAGAGGTAGCATATTATGTAATTGTATGTGCAAATGATCTAGCCAATCATGGTACCTATTCACAAGCTAGTTTCACTTTGTGGGTATCGGTCCCTCTTTTTTGTTAAGGATGTGTTCTTTTTCGCAATATAAATGCTCTTCCTAATTATAGTTTTTTTTTTTTTTAGCTTCTCAAATGGGTCTTAGCCTAGTCCTCCCATTTTGTTGTTTGGCTTGATTTCTACACAACTCAAATTATATTTGTTCTTAATTAATTATCTCTTCATTTTTCTTTTACGACAAAATTCTCTTACAACGTTTTACATTAAATTCCCATATCTTGCTTTTATTTCTAATAGAATAAAATTATGAAAGTGAAGTCTACAATAATTAGAAATAGACAAATTAAGTAATATATAAAAATAGATAAATTAAATAACATATAAATTAAAAAAAAGACTCGTAAATTTAATATCTTAAGATTAAAGTGATGTAAAATTAACTTATGTAATTTGCTTGTGAAGATTTTTTTTTTTTTTGATATATTTTCCAACAACTTCGTTTAGAAAAAAAAATCAGACTAATCAAGACCCATCCATGATAACAATAAATTTTACTTCAATCCAAATTTCAAGGATTTTGGTGAGAAAAAGAAAACAGTTGAAGAAAATACAAAAATACAAAAAGAAATTTTTTAAAAAGAATTGAAAGAGAATCCTATTGACTTAGTAGATACTCCTAAATAATGACAATGGCAAGTGGCAATAATGACAGTGAACAAAACTACAAAAGAAAGTTCTAATATGTACACGTTCGTTTGTTAAGTGGTTGAAACCTAGTAAATATGGATAACCAATGTCCAATAAAACACGCAACGCTACAGTGCGATCTTCTTCTTCTAATCCAAATTTGGAATTGGAACCACTTCTTGTTCTACTTGTTGTCTTGTCGCTGACACAGACCCCACCTCTTCTCCACCCTGTTGCGCCGCTCCACAAAGCTCACTGCACCGGCACACGGGGCACGTTACATGCTTATCGAGCCACGTGTCAATGCAGTGCGGGTGGAACACGTGCTTGCAGTACGGAATCACCTTCACCGCGTCCCCCTCTCGCAGCTCCTCAAGACATATCGCGCACTCCGCGCACCCCCCGCGGTGCGCCACCACCGGCAGACACTTCTTCGCCGCCGACGCCGCCGCCGCGGCCTCCTCCCCCTCCTCCTCCCGTCGTGGCTGATGAAGGCGGCGGAAAGTGACCGCGTCGGAGGCGAACTGGCGGAAGTAGAGGAAGACGAAGCCGATGAAGAAGAAGGTGGTGAAGAGGATGAGGAAGACGTAGGCCACGCTCGAAGAAAAAATGGGACGAATCGACACTTGCAGAGGGCTTTGGTATTGGAATGATGAAGATTGTGGCGGCGAGGATGATGATGATGATGCGTTTGTGACATGTTTGGTGTGAGTGTGAGAGAGAGGTGGCATGGAGAGTGGAACGTCCTCGTTCTGTAACAGCAATCTGCGGTTCCAGTATTCCATGTTTTTATTTTCTCCGCAACCAAACACTGTCTTATACTCTAATGTGTTTGTGAGAAAAAACTGAGAAGAGAATCATAAAGGTGCAGTGTAGGAGGTTTTGTGTTTTATAATATCATGGAGAAGTAATAATAATGCATTTTATTTTTTTTGTGCAAATTAAATAAACTAGAGTAGAGTGGATACTTGGATAGTTACGATAGGGTAACAGGGACTGAACATGGGAGCCACCGCATTTAATCCGTGACTCTGGAGTTTACGAGAATGTTGCACTTGCACCTTCTGAAATTGAATATTTATCATTTTTCATATGAATCATTTTCTAATGTTGTCAATTTCTTCTCATGCATTCTCTTCAATTAATTCAACTATATACTGTATAATTATATGATTCGTGAATAACGTTATTATTGTTGTTGTTTATTTACTCTGCTGAAATGGATTGTTGATGAATTTGGTATTGGAAAAATGAGCTGCAACTTTCTTGTACAAAATGTTTTTTTTGGAGATACTCTTACGGTTTCTTTTATACTTGGACATACATAGATAATATTGCATCCCGTCATTTTTATAAGAAATAAGTTTTGCCATAAAATATATTACAACTTATTTTTTATAAAAAGGATCAAAAAAGTGTTATGAGTGAGAATAACTTGTAGAATAAGTTAACAATGTCACCACGGTGATGTGAGACAGGGCACGAGATGCAAATATTCTTTTGGTTTTGTTCCACACCGACGTTTTTACTCCATTCAAATTTTAGCCATAGCTATAAGTTTATCCCAATCCAAACCATATTGAAAATATGTACTATGTATAAGAAGTACTGCCCAGCAAACAAAATCTGCTTTCCTACGTAAACGTGTTGGAGTGCATCGATGGAGGTATTCCTCTGTTTCTACTGATATATATATATAACATGTCAGGGTTATTGTATTTGATTATTTATAAACATATTTTCTCTTCTAATTCATTTTAATTCCATTTTTCTTCTTATTTCTCTTTTGATTTTTCATGATAGCATTTGTTACATTTATCATTTTTTCTTTCTTTTCACTGGTATACCTTTAAAATGAAGTGTGCGTTTGACATTTTCCACCATGTAACGAGTTTTAAAACATTAGAGACGGCTACAAGTAGGAAAGGATTCAGGAATAAGAATACTTACCATAGACAAGTCGCAGAATATTACTGAAAATTTTATTTTCCAACAAAAGCTAATTGAAAAGTTTTGTTCTTTAATATTAGATAACTTTAAAAGAAGTTAAAGTACAGCCGTTGACACAGACATATCTACACATTTTTGTTTTTAAGTAATTTAGTGTCAAGTATGATGTCTTCTTGTGGTCCATCCAGCAGTTGTTTTAAGAAAAGGGATTCATTATAATAGTATCCATACAGTATTCATCTATAACATTTTTTGCAATATTAGTTTTCTCACTAACTCTTTCTTCCATATCAATCATAAACTAAAAATATTAAAAATAGTTTAAAGCTCTTAGTAGCTACTGTATATCTCTTTAACTTGTTTACTTAATAATTCTAACTTTTAACTGCATTATTTTATCTAATTCCTCTAATTGCTTTGTCTATAATACTATTACTAACAACAAAAATTGGTCAAGAAACACATTTACGTTCATTGATTATTTCTTAAATTAAAATATTTTGTCCTAAACACATTACTTCCATATCAAAATTAAACAGAAATTCAAAATGCTATATTAATTTTTCTTTATAGTTTTACCTAATAAAAGAAAACTATTTGCGCCACGGCCCATGAACTAACTCGCCCCACTACAAGTCCATTTTTCAGCTAGCCCAACTAAGAAGGGTCAAAATAAATTAATGGAGTGAATATCCTGGCCCAACTCACATAAAAAATGAGTTAAATAAGATAATTATTTAACGTATCTCATTATTTGTTTAGTGCATTCCAAATACATAAGCAATTAAACAATCTGTAATACAATGTATTAAACAGATAATAAAACTTCTATTACAGACTACCCAATCCGATTGGAATATCACCCTTCCCCCCCGTAAAGATGCTGATAGGGATTAGTATAGTATTTCGATATCTTACAAACAAACGAATATAATTTCCAGTCCAGATGACAATGTCTTATCGAACTTGGAAAAAAACAGGAGAAAAAATATCAAGATATTAAAGTTCATGTCCTTTTTTGTTGTTATATTGAATGAATTCTAAATATCGTTTCTCAATTAAGATTATTCTTGCAAAAGAGAAAACTAAAATAAAAAAATATCAAGGAATGAACCAAATAGCATCGTACCGACTCAATTTAATTTTATAAATAGAGCTAATCTTTATTTGCAATGAATATACAAACAATAATATTACATGTATAATTTATAGTTGAAACTATAATAATATGAGTATATACAATCAGTAAATGTATCCTCTCCCGTTTTGAAACAAAATGGACTAAACGCACATACAAAAAAAAAGAGACAAATAATATCTTTAAAAAAGTTATTGCTATATTAAGAAACGAAGGTTAAGTTAGCTCATCAATTCCTCAGTAACAACATGGAACAAAATCAGATGTCCTTTACTTAATTTAATGTCAGTATCTTTGCCGGTCTCATTCTTCGTTGTTAATATTAATTTTGAAGTTATAGTATAAAGCGTGTCAAAAAATACAAAATACCCTTCCATCATGTAGACATTGTGAAATATGAACCTAAACTTCTCTTGAACAACCCATAAAATCAGTGAAAATTGAAGTAGCTACTTGCATTACACATAGACAACGTCACAAGGATAACAGTTAATAATCTACGATTCTAACCCTATGAAGCAACCATACACAAAATAGGCAACTATTCCATTTTTCAGCTGCTTCTCCAAAATGCAAAAACAACACGTCGATCTCTAGCTAGTTAACACATTACATACCAACTAACAACTAACCATATAACTAAGTACATATTAATTTATACATCAACACCATAGATTTAAATTTTAAACAAAGGAATCTTGTGTATGCATCATGCATCATAGGATGTGTAGTTGTTAACAGCTTTGACCCCTTCAGCAATAGCATGCTTTTCAAGCTCTCCTGGGAGAACCAGCCTCACTGCTCCTTGAATCTCCCTTGAAGACAATGTCATGTGTCCAGTGTAGTCCTTCAGCTTAGAAGCCTCAAAAGCCAGCCTCTCAAACATGTCATTCATCAAGTTGTTCAGAACAGTCATGCACTTGGAAGAAATTCCCATTTCAGGGTGCACTTGCTTCAACACCCTATACACATACCTCTGGTACCCTTCGATACTTCTCTTTTTTCTCCCTCTTTTTTTCTCCTTACCATTTTGCCCTTTTGGGGTCTTACCCTTATTCTTCTCCTCTTTGGCTTCCTCATTCACTACTCCCTTTTGCTCTTCCTCTTGATTTTGGACGCCACTATCTTGATGAGTATTATTCTCTTGCTCAGCTTTGTTTTCAGTGGTGATGGCAGAGTTAGGTGAATCCTTTTGTGCTTGAGGAGTCACTTCTTGAATGGGAATGATCACCACATTCTCTTGGCTACCTACTTTTTCTTCTTCTTCCTCGGTTGTTTGAGTATCTTTTTTTCCACGGTTAGTCTTTTGCCTACAACAGAAACTTGCAAACTTGATTCCACAACTTTCTTGGTGGATCTCACCACCACTTCTCAGCACGTTTTGGAGCCATTCACTATTATTCTTTCTCTTAACCCTTCAAGCGTTTTTTTAGAAAAATGAAGAGAGTAAGTAATTGATGATGAGTATGTTTAATAGAATCAACCAAACCTTCAGGGGATTCTAGAGGTTGACGTGTGACACCAAGTGTCAAATTCCTAGGAACCAAGTAAATACGTGGGGTTAAAAGTGAATGGCAAGTTCTGGAGAGAGGATGTGCCATTGTTTTTATGGTATTGATGATAAATTTTAAATGATGGATCATGCATATGATTATTAAATACCAAATAATAATAAATCAGAGTTATCAGAATTATGACTGTGTGTATTTTGTTGAGCTATTATTGAATCGAAGAAAAATCGAAGAAGACGGGAACAAAATGTCATAGTCTTTCTCTCTATTATCTATTCAGAACTTGACAGCCCTTAGAGATGAGAATATTACGAGAGTGTATTCCACAAAAGATGCATACTTGAAAAAAGAGTCCTCAAAAGTTTAAAGTTTATAAATTGTGGGACATACCCATGTAAAACTATTTCTTATAAGCGACATAAATAATTCCAGACATATGTGCAGTTAATATAAAATTAAAAATGATACTTAATGCTCACTTACTAATAACTAATAAATAATGATATTAACTCATCTTTGGTATTCAAAAAATAAATATAAGTATGCATGCTAATGTGAACAAATCATGAAACATTGTTATTCACACCATTAGAAAAAAATTTAAAATAATAAGTGAAACCAAAGTGGGGTCCAATTCACACAAAAAAATATGTCAATATTTATCCTTACGTAATTTATTATTATATATTAAAAAATCCCTTTTGGACAGTTAATTAACATATAATAATTATTAAAATAACAATAACAGCTCATAAACCAAACATGCTCAAACAACATGAATCACTTTTCCAAAATGTGTTTCTTGAAATTATTGCATTTGTCAATCAAGAAAAATTTTACTTATTGTCAACCATAATTATTAAAATTAGGTACTAAAATAATAATTTTACTTTATATAGGAGATAACAAAAGAGAAAATGAAATCCAAAAGCAAAATAAATGAGTTCATAAGAAGATGTGGTCCATGTTTTTTTTTCAATCCAAACACCAACACTTAGTAATATTTACACAACCCAAAAAAAACAACAACATGTAGCTACAACACGTCCACAATTCACTATACTAATCCACAAAAAAAAAATTCAAACAACACTTAGTAACAATAACCACCATCCAATACCAAGTTGCATCATTAAAAAAAAAATTTGCTCGAAGTTCTCAATATTGTTGCAACAAATTATCCTTATTTATTTTATTTTATCAACACATAGCATGTAACAGCTTTTAATATTATGCAAATATTATAGAGATGGAAGTTTGTTGGCTATTTTCACGTAACAGAAAAATCAAACAACAGATAACAACTTTATTTGCACAAACAAATGACCACAAACTTGCCTCATGTTACAGTCTCCTTTCAATTTAGAAATCCATTTTTCAAACAATTGTTAAACTAAGTTTCTAGCATATAAATAGGAATAACGACTAAAAAACTAAAATAATATTTTTTTAATAAATATTTACCAATATGGGGTTGTTTGGAAACTATTTACCAATATGAGGTTGTCAAACATGCCTAATTTGAGCGTGACTCATTCCATCTCTAATTCCGTCGTTAACTATTTTTGCGACGGAAAATTTCGTCGCAAAAAACGTTAGCGACGAAATTAAAGACGAACTTTGGATCGCCTAATCTGAAAAATTAAAGTGACAAAAACACGTCCATTTCGATCGCTAACACTTTTTGCGACAGAATTTTTTTGTCGCAAAAACTGTTAGCGACGGAATGAGTCATGTCCAAATTAGGCGTGTTTGACAACCCCATATTGATAAATAGTTTCCAAACAACTCCAAATTGGTAAATATTTATTAAAAAATATTATTTGGATTTTTTAGCCTAGGAATAATCACAAGAGATTATTATCATCAATTAATATATGATAACAGATGTTGTTATCAACATTTTTTATTATTTTTTTAAAGATTCATGAAACAAAAATTACAGATATCAAATAAAGCTACTAATAGTAACATTTTACATTAAGATTGTACTGAATCACTTAAAACAAAATGTGTACTGAAACACTATGTAGATAACTCACGTTAATCGAGACAATCAAACTTATTAATAATAAAAGACAAAACTGGATATATAAAAATATGATGCACTGGTAAAAAAAAAATGAAGCAAAAGAATCGTTGGATCAATGAATTAGAGACACGTAAGACGATACACACAATACATGAAAATTGAAAACTCTAGGATGAGTTTAGCACAAAGGTCTTAAAGATTTTCAATTTAACTAAACAAATAAAATTATATTTGATGGATTCTATAATCATATGAATGTGGCTTTGATACCAAATGATAAATCTTAAATGATGGATGATACATGTGATTATAAAACACCAAATAACAATAAATCAGAGTTATGATTGAGTATACCTTGTTGGACCATTACTGAATCGAAGAAAAACTGGAGAAGATGAGGGAATAAAATGCCAAAGTCTTCCTCTCTATTGCTTATTCAGAAATTGGCCGCCTTCATCTATGGGAGCATTACGGCTCATGGGACTTAATCCAACTATATACTAAGCTATAGAGGGGACCTAGTAAAAACCTAATCGACAGTGTGTTTGTTATAAATCCAACTAAGTTATAGAGGGGACCTAGTAAAAACCCAGTTAGACATTAATGACTACACTAATGCCTAACTAGGCCCAATACAAAAAAAGATGCTATAAGTCCAACTTAACATGATCATAATGGGCCAACCAAATAATAAAAATTAGATTATCCATTAACCTAATTAATTTTAAATACAAAATTAATTAATTAATGTTGTCCAGATAAAAGAAAATTCACCTATAAGAAAAAACTATGACACTTCTTTATAGTATGCACAACAAAAGAATTATATTTTATATGTATTATTTTAAAAGATCTTGAGATGATACATCAATGTCATTATTCAAGAACCATCCTTCAAAATTGATATAAAAATGCCTGTGGTTTCAAGAGATGAACGAGCATGATGGCAAATTGCAACATTCCTATCTTTGTTAAAATATGAATAAACAAGCATGGTCCTGATTCCAAATCTCTCAAGTAGATTTAGGAAAATACTGTGCTACTAGAACGTCTTGATGAATTTGGCAAACCGCTCAATATAGCTTGCAACTTCCACAAGCAGAAAGAAAAAAAAATTGGTATGTTTTAAGAACTTCAACCTGCACTGACAGGTCTCGGGTTGGATTTTTATAAATGAAAAATAATATCGAGAGAAAAGATATATATATATATATATATATATATATATATATACGGGATTTACTTATTCTTAAAATTAGTTATTATTCTCATAATTTATTTTCTTAAAATTTAATGGTTATAATAAATAATTAATTTTAATCATTAGATATTAAGAAAATGAATGATAAGAACAAAGAATAATTCTAAACTTAGAATAAGTGAATCTTATATATATATATATATATATATATATATAATATATCTAAAAATTACTACAATTAATTTTTAGAGAGGATATGAATATCAATTTTAAAATAGAAATAATTATGGAAATTAAGTGAATAATTTAACCAATTATAAAAGTTGAATGTTATAGTTTTATTTTATTTTAAATGACGTTAAATTCTTCTGTAGTTTGCCTTCAATGGAAGGAAGTTATATCTACTTTATCCTATTTAATTGTAACTATTACTACTTGTATAACAAGGTGATTGAGATTGAAAATTTCATTAAATATGTGTAAACAAACTTTTAAAAAAAATTAATCATCAATAAAAATTATCTTCCACCACAAATATTGCAATATTCAACTATTCAGATTGGATTTAATCATTTCATAATGTAGTTGTGTACATCAAGCCTGATCCACTGTTTTGTGTACGATTTACACATCAATTTTTTCTCTCTCAATGTTCAAAATGAGTGATCCATATATAGCTGATCATTTAGAAGCCCACAAGGGTAGTTGTGAATTCTAAACTAAAGCCCATAATCATATAATAGCCGGAAAATAAGGACATGTATATATGTATATCAGTATATGTATGCATGTATATGCTTATGCCTAATAATGAACTAGAGATTTTGTTCTCGTGGGTGTGTCTTGGTCCCCCATGGATAGCAAAGCTATTATCGCTTGATCGTGACTTTTGGGCATATAAAGTTAATCAATAGTGGAGCAGGTTTCTCTGTCTCCCTCTCAATGTTGTTCACTTGCTTTGTTCCCTTCCTTTTCCTTTCCACTTTTTTTGTTTTTGTTTTTCTACCCAATCAAATACCGAATATTTCTTATTATTTCACTAACATTTGATAGACGCGTTCTATTTTATATTTAATATATTTTAAAAATAGAATATAACGAAACATAACGTCAAAAATTGGTACATTTTAGGGCCACATGCTAAACGCTACCTAATTTTTCTTCTGAGTAATAGGGACTGAGCTATGTTATCTATTTTTACATCGATCTGTTGCAATTCTAGCATTATTTTATTGTTTTTAAGTTTTTTAAAAAAAAAAACTCCATTATTTACAGGATTAAAAGAGGGGGAAACACTCGTACTCTTCAATTACTTCTATTTAATTTCTATTTTCCTTGGTGCAAGCAAGTGTTTTACCTCTTTTTTCACGGGTGAAGTCGTAAAGCTTTCTTTTGTTCTTGTAAGTAACTTCAACAAAAACAAGCAAAACATAAACATCCAAAATGTATCTTTTGAATAAACTGTCACTCTAATTAATAACTAAAGCAACAGCTGAGAGGTATTTCAATGATATCCAACCTGGGATTGTTGAATAGCTGAGCATCCTTTTGTGTAGAAATTATTACATAGTTTCGAATCACAAGTGTTTATTATCCTGATCAATTTTTATATAATATATAATCAGGTTTTTTAATTTGAAAGAAAACAATAAAATTCAATTATGTGTTATATGAAAATTGATTGACACTGTGATCATATAATAATTTCTACAATTTGTGGGGTCGTCTCTTATATTATTTGTACGAAGCAGAATTACAGTAACTCTGAAAGCATCGGATCATAAAGGTGCACTTACTGCTTCCCCGCAGCATATTGTTTATGGGGACATGGAAGAGGATTCTTTTATTTGACATGATAGGTCATGTATAAGTAGAAGTGCTATATCTATATTTCTCATTAATTTTTTAAGTCCTCGCTTTTTATATCAACTATTAAAAAACGAATAAACACAAAACTTGCATATGGTACGCCACGTGAAATTTGAACATGAGACAACCATGGCCATGGAATAAACAGTTGATCAGTGAAGACTACAAGGTGATATGGATATGGATGTGGTTTGAGTTAACTTGATTCGATATCTAAAGAGAATGAAATTTTATATAATAAATTAGATTATGATGATAGAAAATTCTTAGAATGCAACAGCCAAAAACACAATATATTATATGTGATGATCGATTGAATTGCAAACTTCTCGACATCTATTTATTTTTTTTTCGTTCGTTCCCCATATGGAAGTTATCATAAAAAAAAAGGTGAAGATAAATAAGCATAGAGAGAAGTGCTGAAACTCCAATAAAGTTGGAGATGATTATAATTCAAGTGAGGATATTCACCCACAATTATTCACTAAGAACTCTCATACACTCCTGCATCTCTTGTTAACTCTAGTAAGCTCGAACATGGTTTGGAAGAAAGACTCTACCTCTTCATGCCTTACTAAATAGCTCAACCCACTTGATGATGATCTTTTCACGCGTGAAGAAAACGGTGGCATTGCCCTTTTAATTCTTTTCTTTCTTGGGGCAAGTGGGCATTTTTGAACAATGGGAATCTTGTAACCTAACCCAGTTGGAGTTTTGCACTCTTCAAACTCTTCAATTCCCTCTTGTGCTATAACCACCCTTATCTTTGCATCTTCTCCTTCCTCTTCTTGTTTACAAACACTTGATTCTTCTTCCACTTGTGGAGGAATTGGTTGCTCTGTTGTTGACCCTTTAGTAGTAGTAGACATGGAGTTTCACTAATACACACACAAGCAAAAGAGTTTATGTGTAAGCAATAGGCAATACGTTAGATGTTCATGAAAAAAGTAGAGTGAGTACATGGAAAATTGGAAGCTTTTTGCTATGGAATTTTGTACCTTTTGCCCTTTGGTTGTTCACAGATTTGCTTTAGAACTTTTTGCTTGAAGATTGAAACTTGAAACAGGGATGTCAGTGCTGCCGTGCGGTTATAGTTGCGAACGACAAGTCCATGTGAGAACAAGTCTAAGTTGGCAAGAAAGGCACTCTTCGGATCCTATTTCTGTTAGTACGTGTTGGACTCATTCGGGTAGCTAGCTAGCCTTACCTTATATGCCTCATGTGTGACCATATTGGATAGTAACTTTGTAATGGTTGCAAACAAAGGTTGATGAAGTTATTGGTAAACTAATTCATTTCTCATAAGTAATAAGGATGTGAGTTTGATTTTTATTGTGAATCTGAATATTTTGTTGATAGACAATTTGTAAGTACTTTTTTATGTTTTTTTAACCTTGAAACCCGTTACAATACTGATAAGATTCTAACTTTCAACTCATTTAAATTTTATCTTATAAGAAAAATTGTATTTATAAATATTATATAATAAATATTTTATAACGTGTGAAATCCACATGATAATATAAAATAAATATTTATTTTATACAATTAACATTTATTTTGAATATATAAATTATATTATATATTTATGACAAATAACTTACATTGTCATAAAATAATATTTTTAACTATTAATAATTTCTTAAAAAAAGGTTGAAATTCAATATAAAAAGGATAGATTAAAACAATAATAGAAAAAACCCTAAAACTGATTTGATTTAGTTGAAGAAAGACTCCTAAACCACTCTCATTAAATAATAATTCTTATAAATACTTTAATTCCATATAGTTGTTCTATTTTCTGAGTGACCGGCCTCGATTGCTCAGACGACGCGAAATCCAGGAAGGAGAGGGGGAATCCGAAAAGACAATGGCCGATTCAGGGAAGAAGATCCATATTCTATAATATATATATATATATATATATATATATATATATATATATAAACTAGTTTTATCCTAATGATTTTCTAAAATATCAATAATAAAGAAAAGTTTTTTTCTTGCAAATGAGTAGATTTTGGCTTTGATCTTTAAAATATTTTTCCTTAATTTTTATTCGTCTAAAATTTGAAACCATTATTTTTACTCTCTTAAAAACGAGCAAATTTTGATTTTGAATATTGTAAAAAAAAATTAGCATTAATCTCTCCAAATTTTGAAACAATGGTTTTGTAATCTTTAGCATTCATTTTATAATAGATAAATAATAATTATTTTAAACTTTTTTTCCGAGTCACATGATGGCATGACATCATATAGACATGTACATGTTATTGTGTGCCACTTGGGATGACCACATAACCTTTCATTAGATACATAAGTAGTTAACACTAATATATGACAGTAGGAATAACAATTAAATATTAGTAATTTATATTTTAAAGAAATGAAAATATTTTAAAAAAACTTTTATAGAAACTCTAAACAAAACTTGTCAATATTGTAGGGTTAATGCTAAAAAAATGTTTATCATTTTAATTAGTTTTGTTGATATAATTAATTTTTGTCTATTTATTTGTTAGTATAATATTGTGATTATGTATGTTAACAATACAAAGCATTATATTAATAATAAAAGGAAATGATATTTGACTTTTCTAAAATATGAATAAGTGCTTTTTAGTTAGAAAATAAAGTGTATATATATATATTAGCTGTTTTTTTTTTTTACTTAATGTTGATTATTGCACTTCATCCTCTAAAATATATTTCTCACTTTAATTAAGTTAAATTTGATAAAATGATGATATATATTAATTATTTATATCAACAAATTCGTTTGTTAGGATAATTAATTGAAGGATTTCATAGAATCTATGGAAGCATATTGGACATAATACGTTTAAATGTTATAAGATCATTCTTGTTTTTCTAATCAAAATGAGATAATTACCTCTTGAAGTGTGAATGCAATCTCCTCATTTTTCTTTGGTGAGTCATCTCTTGGCCTCCTTAATCTATTACGAATGGCAAATCTTCCGTACTATTCTATTCTCGAATAAGGGAAAAGGAAAATGTGTGGACACTTTTCTATTTCAGAGAGATAATGACAATTGTTATATTTGTCTAGAGCAAATAAGATTATTACATCAAAGACTAAGAAACCTCGATCTCTTGGGTCCTTGACATATATTTAAGCTCAATAACTTTTGTATATAAAGAGCATTCCCAATAATCTCCCACTTGCTCTTGAGTACAAACTTAAGCTTAAAGTCCAAAATCATGTAACTCACTTGCTCTTGAGTACAAACTTAAGCATAAGGCCCAAAATCATGTAACTCACTTTTCATCACCAACTGAAAATATCCCACCCTTTGTTTCAAGCTAGCACGAGGATCCACCATCTATTATATAATTCAGTGTTATTCGACTAAAAGCCAGAAGTTGAACTCCAAGATCAATAATAATAACATATATATAACTCGAATATGCATCACCCTTTTGTAATATGTTGATAATTGATTGACTAGTTTTCTATTACTCAATCAATTATTTATTCATTTGACTTTGATAGTTTCTCTAGTGGATTATATGCACTGGCCAATGTCTTTAATGTCCAAATACCGGAACATATCAAGGGGACATATCCTACAAATTCCATGTTGTTTATCTCATAAATACCAATAATCAAATAATTTTTCCTCCCAAAATATCGAGTTATTGGTGGTCAATTGGTCGGGCCTCACTCGTTGGTAAATCAAAGAATGAAATTATTCAATTACCTATTTATAATAAACTCAGGATTAAGAGCAATCACATTACTATGGTTAGCTCGAGATTTGATACTTATGACAGAAAAACAACCTTAATCAAATCTAGTCTTGACCCTTTCATTGCGAACATTAATTCACACCAATATTTTACAATGGTTTGGACAAGACCATTTCATAAGATATTGCAGCTTAAATAAAGCACCTAACTTTATTTAACAGTTGTGAACCCATTCATCAATTGTAAGAACCTATGATCATGTTCTCCATGAACATATCCATATGATCATGTACTCTACAAGTGATCGGCACCTTGGTGTTTGTAAATTTTGGGTGCATACCATAAATGAATAATACCTCATTTATAACTTTAAAAAAAAATACAATGTCATGATGTCTTGCTCAAAGAGCACAAAATAAATAAAGTGGAAATTCAATCTCCTAAAGCTATAGCAAGTTCGAAATCTTCTTAAGACTCATAGATGTAACATGTCTCTCGAACACACGTTTAGGAAAACTCTTGGTTAAAAGGGTCACCAAGGTTTTCTTCCGATACTATCTTGGTTATTACTTTGTCTCCTTGGACATCTGAGTCAGTGTAACCAATGGTTTCAAGACTCCCACTAGAATAGACCAACATATAATCTCTCGTTCTCTGAAGATACTTGAGTATATGCTTAACTGCTATCCAGTGTTCCTCTCCTGGATTAGATTGGTACTGACTAACAACTCTCACCGCATGGCAGATGTCTAGCTTGGTGCACAACATAGCATACATTAGACTATCTACAGTCGAAGCATAAGGTATCATACTCATGCATTCTCTCTGCTTAGGAGTCTTAGGAGAATGCTCTTTAGAGAGATGAATCTCATGCCTAAAAGGTAAAATTTCCTTCTTAGAATTCTTCATGTTGAACCTGGCAAGGACCTTGTCAATGTAGGAGGCCTGGGACAATGCCAATAACCTATTATTCCGGTCTTGTAAGAGTTTAATACCAAGAATATAATTTTCCTCTCTCAAGTCCTTCATACCAAAATGCTTGTTCAACCAGGTCTTTATGTCTAACAATACCTCAATGTCATTTCCAATGAGGAGTATATAATCTACATAAAGCACCAAAAAAGATATTGTTTTCCCTTGGATTCTTTTATAGACACATGGTTCATCAGGACTTTTCTCAAAACCATAAGATTTAACAACTTGATCAAACCTAATGTTCCATGACCTGGATGCTTGCTTAAGTCCATAAATAGACCTTTGTAACTTGCATATCATGTGTTCTTACCCTTCAACTATGAACCCTTTTGGTTGCTGTATATAGATGTGCTCTTCTAAATTTCCATTTAGAAAAGCAATCTTGACATCCATTTGCCAAATCTCATACTTGAGACTTGTCGCAATAACTAAGAGAATCCGGATAGACTTAAGCATGGCTACTGGCGAAAAGTTTTCTTCATAGTTTATCTCTTTAGGTGTACCCTTTTGCCATTAATCTAGCTGTGAAGTTTTCAATCTTTCCGTCTGATCCCCTTTTTCTCTTGTCGATCCATTTACACCCAATGGGTTTTACCCTTTAGGTGCTTCTACAATAGACCAAACTGAGTTAGAATTCATAGATTCCATCTCACAGTTCATAGCCCCAAGCCATTCCTGAACATCAACATCTTCAAGTGCATTGTCATGACTAGTGGGATCATCATCACTTTCAATGATGACAACCTGGTATGGTTCTCCCAACAAAAGATATCTTGCAGGTTTACTGATCATTCTCCCACTACGACTTTTCCTAACTTGTTGTTGTGCATCTACAGAAGGATCCAAGTTAGGTGGATCAATAATTTATTGAAGATTCTCATTAGGTGGGTTAACCAATACTTGATTTTGTTCTTCAATAAGTGTTACTTGCATTTCTTTAAGTTGTAGATCATTATGCTAAACTTCTGGTTCTGTATCTAGTTTCTGTGTATGTTCACCTTCAAGTATATTTTCCTCTCTTTGAACAACCATAAGAACATAAGATGGAACCACTTGAGGTTGAGTTAAAACTTGACCTTAAACAAGCTCATCAAGAACAATCAAACTCTTTGGTTTGTAATTTGTCATATAGTCCTCCTTTAAGAAAGTCGCGTGAGTGTTCACTAAGACCTTCTTACCTTTTGGACTATAAAACATCCAACCTCTAGTTCCTTTAAGATAGCCTACAAACATGCACACTTCTATTAAGATTCCAATTTATTTGGCTTCTGTTGTAAGACATGTGCCGGAGCACCCTAAATCCAAATATGGTTCAAACTGGGTGTGCGCCCATTCCTTAGTTCTGTGGGTGTCTTTGAAACAGATTTAGATGGAACTAATTTTAATAAGTACATGGCAATTTCTAAGGCATATCCCCAGAACGATTCAGGTAGAGACGAATAACTAAGCATGGACCTCACCATTTCAAAAAGGGTTATGTTTCTCCTTTCAACAACTCCATTCTGCTGGGTGTGTCCCTGGAGAAGATAGTTGTTAAACTATCCCCTCCTTAGTCAGATAAGACCTGAACTTTCCAGATAGGTATTCACCTCCTCGGTCAGACCTAAGAGTCTTGATTTGAACATCAAGATGCTTTTCTGTCTCGGCCTTAAACTCTTGGAATTTTCCAAAAGCTTCGAACTTATGATGCATCAAGTATATGTATCAAATCTTGAGTAATCATTAGTGAATGTGATGAAGTACCCATACCCTCCTCTGGCCTGGACATTTATTGGTCCACCTACATCAATATGTACCAATTCCAGCTGAAGTGTGGCACGATTTCCTTTGGCCTTGAAAGGCTGCTTTGTCACTTTACCCTCTAAGCATGATTCACATACTGGTATCGGTTTAGAAACCAGGGATTTTAAAATCCCACTCTTGACCAAACCTTGTATCGTGTTAAAGTTAATATGACCTAATCGCAAATGCCAAAGATAAGTTTAATTGAAAACCTTTCTTTTCTTAGATAGATGAACATGCTCTTCGTCTCTTAATTCAACATGATTAACTTCATGGTTATATGACTAAGGAAATAAGCACCATTAATCAAAGTACCAGAACATATAAAAGAAGATGAACTTCTTATAGAAACTAAGGAATTAAACTGAACTGCTAAACCATGTTTAATCAAACAACTAATAGAAATTAAATTCCTCTTAAAATCTGGAACAAATAAACAGTCATACAAAATCAAAGTTCTACAATTAACAAATGACAAAATAACATGTCCTACTGCTAGTGCAGAGACAAGCTCCCTATTTCCAAGTTTCAAAACTTTTTGGCCTTGACCGATAGGCAAACTATGTTTGAACCACTCCAAAGAGTAAGAAACATGGTTAGCGGCTCCTAAATCAATGATCCATTTATCATTGTAATTCTCCACTAATCAAGCCTTAATAACAAGTAGCACATTTTGCCTTGCTGAACTTTTAGGAGTAGCAAATATGCCATCAAGAGTCTGGAGCATTTCTGCTCCACTCTCAAGCATGTTCACTTGCTCTTGCAGATGATTAATTAGACTTGCCAAAATGTAGCAGCGAATTGCAACATTCGGCTCCTCTCAATCATAAAATTTCTTCTTTGTTTCCTCAGAAGCATTTTCTTCAGGTTGCCTGGCTTAGGGGTAGTCAAAACAAAGTTGAATATCTCATATTGCAGAACAATATCCAAATTAGTTTTCCATTGTTTGTAGTTTGTATCATCCATAGGCTTGTACCTCAAAATAGTAGCTAATGGATTTAAAGACGACATTTTTTGTAAAATAAAAGCACACAATTTACAATCATACAATAAACAAACTAGTTGCAAGTAGATTCCTTATCTACTTTTGTTCATTGTTACAATTCTTTAGTTATCCTTACAAGGCTTACGTTGGATAAGTCAATGGTAAAAAACCAAAATTGTTATTTGGGCCTTCGGTGCCATTACTAGAGTCTTGATGGGAAGATTAATAATTTTACCAAATTTGAATGTAATTAACTATCGTTTAATTTCAAAAAATTATCCTTAATATCCAAGCATTGCCGACGTTGGGCCGTATAATACTTTATTAAAATTTTTGAATTTGTTGAGATCCAATCAAATAAAATTTGATCATCCTTATCCGTTGGGGCTTTACATGGTCATTTTATTAATGGACCCACAATGGAGCCCACATGTTTAAAAATTAATATTTTAATTTAAAACCTTCACCCATTCAATATTTTGTTACAAAGAATTTCCAAAAAAATAGTCCAATCATTAATCTAAAGTTTGAAATTCATAATGATCATTAATTTGAATTTAAAATAATTAATCCAATCATTAATCTAGAATTTGAAATTCATAATCATCATCAATTTAAATTCAAAATCAATTTTTTAAAATTAATTAATCCAATCATTAATCTAGAATTTGAAATTCATAATGATTATTAATTTGAATTCAAAATCATTTAAAAAAATTAATCCAATCATTAATCTAGAATTTGAAATTCATAATGATTATTAATTTGAATTCAAATTCTAAACATAATTTCGTAAATTATCTCATTATTGTCATAATGATTGTGAATCTAGTTGTTGGGACATAATAATCATTAATAAAATAATTTAAATTCAAAATCAATAACGACCATTAATTAAGTCATAGTCATAAACCTTAATTTTCTAAATTATCTCATTATTTCCATAATGATGATCAATCAAATAATTTTATTTCTAAATCAATCAAAATTATCATTAACATAACAAAATATATGCATGATCAATTAATCATTAATATTGTGATATGGCATGTTATCTCACAAATCATATTATCACATATAATCTATCTATTCATAAAAATGGTAATTATATAACTTTAATTCATGGTTTTCTAAAAGAATAAAAAATATTTTCTTCTCCCTTTGGTGTTTTTCGAGTCAATCTATCATGGACCTCCGATCACCTAGTCCACCATATGGATAGAATCGCCATTCAGAGAGGAGCACACGGCCGTTTGAACCACCGAAAAAAGACGCAGTCTTTTAAGAGGCTTTGATTCTTGTTCCCATCGTTTTTCTGTCCTCTTTCACACTATGACTTCAGATTTTCCATAAAAGTTTCAGATAGTTACGAACAGACTCAAACAGTGACGAATATACATCTTTTGGAAACAAAAATTGAACCTTTCTCTCTTACAATAATAAAATTGCTAAACAAAAATAAAAAAAAATCAAGGAGAAAACCTGATTATAAGGGACCAGTCTCCTTGTTACATATCCAAAAGACATACATTCAAATGTCCTACCATGGATTAAAGCACAAATTTTATAGAACCATACATCTTATGAAAAATTATAAAAAAAAACATAACATATGTGTTATCCAACATAAATATAGAACCATATGTGTCATATCACATAAAAGACTAGATCAATATCAAACATACAACCTATGCTCTGATACCAATTGAAGGATTCCAAAAATCTGCGAAAGCGTATTGGACCTAATACGTTTAAATGTTATAAGGTCATCCTTGTCTTTCTAATCAAAATGAGATAATTATTTCTTGAAGCGTGAATGTAATCTCCTCCTTTTTCTTTGGCGAGTCCTCTCTTGACCTCCTCAATCGATTACAAATGACAAATCTTTTCGTACCATTCTCGAATAAAGGAGAGGAAAAGATGCGTGGACATTTTTCTATTTCAGATAGATGATGATAATTGTTGTATTTGTCTAGAGCAAATAAAATTATTATATAGGAAACTAAGAAACTTAAACTTAGGTCTCTTAGGTCCTTGCCAAACACTTAAGCCTAATAACTTTTATATATAAAAAGCATTCCCAACAAATTCAATATACTATTGACAAATACACTAGTAATATTAATAGTAAGTGTTTAATTTTTATCAAATAGACATCATATTAACAAAAATAATATTAACAACTAAACTAAAAAGTATATATTTACTAAGGGGTAGAAAAACATTAAGCATTAGGTTTATTTCCGTTGATGTGTATGTAATCATTGCCTAGCAAAAAAAATCTATTAGAATAAATATCTGGATCATATTAACATATATAAGAAAATATAACCAGAATGATACATTAATAATATATATCAGTTTCTGTATTAAGATGAGTGGCGGATTAAGAGGGTTTCTCCCCAAAACAATTCCTTAAAAATATACAAATACATATAAAAGGTGAGTAATTTGAGATAATTGAATGAAAGTCTTTTGCTAGTTGCGAAGATAATGTGTGAAATACAAATTCAAAAGAAATAAAAGAAAAATATTTAGAAAGTCTAAAAAGTGAGAAGAATGCAACACTCATTTTTAAATTGTATTCTGATTTATAATATAGGACTTGTGAGCGCATTTGATTCATATAGTTGAATTATTCAATATTTATGTATGCCAAAGGAAGAAAGTTTGAAAATATGGAAAGTCGGAAAAGGTTAACATAAAGGAGTGAAATAAATAAAAATTGATGAGAAAATAAATCAAGTTTCAGTTTAAATAAAATTTTAAAAATGGAAATATAAGAAAATACTGTATAGTAATTTTAGTAGAAAAATCTTAAATATTATATAAAATATTAATACATTAAAACATTAATTTAAATACTCACAAGAAAATAACTGTAAAATTATATTGCTTTCAGTTTTTTAAGAAAAAATTATAAATTTACTGCTTAATATGTTAAAATTGTGTTACCACAACTTATTATTTTTTACAACTTATTATTTTTACTTGTTTATGTAAAATACTTGAATTTTATGCAACTTTACATACATCTCTTTTAATATGTTTAAAATGATATTATCGATTGTGACTGAATTTTGATTGATGTTGATTGAGATAAGTATTCATTGTAAATTGTAAATCGTAGTTTGAAATTAATATCTTTTGGGTGGCATAATATTCAAGTAAGATTGAGACATCATGATGATTAAAAGATGAATATCTAAAAAAAATATTGATATAAAGTATTTATTAATTTTATTGATTACTTATTTTGTTAATAAACATGATTATTATTTTTAATTAGATTTTTTCTCTTGATCAATTTTTTTCTTACAGAAGCTTAAACTCGAAATCTCCCTTAGAATAATGGAACTCAATTTTACTTACATCATCAATATGTTGTTTAAAAAAAACTCTAAGATTGAAGTTATTAGTGATTTTACAAGAATGTTAATTAGTATGTAATAAATGTTTGACTGTTGCAGTAACATGGGTTGTATTTATTAAAACTTGAGATGGACAAATTTTCCTGACATGAGGTTCAAGGTTTCCCAAAGACAATATTATTTTGTTTTGTTGTAAAACCATGATAACTATATTTTAGTCGTTGTATAATATAATGTTAACGTATACATTATGAGAATCATATGTTCGATTGTTGACTGTCTTCAATGTTGAAAACATGAACAAAATCACTTCTTAAGGTGTACATGATCACTTTCCTAAAGGACTTATCACTGATGTACCACGATTCAACAATATGCCACAAATTGAAATGCATGGTATAATATTGAAAGTTGCTCCAATTGTGTCTGGAAAGTGAATATTGAATCCTATTTTGATAAGCTTTTAACACGTTGTTAGTGGGGAATTGATATTATTAACATGTATAAAGGCCACACACACATCTTAATTAAATTGAGGGTAAAAAAGGAGCTCAATATGGTGTCGGTCGTGAACATATTACTCTTAAAACATTTAATGATCAAAATGTTGGTAATTAAAAATGTGTTTGAAGTGACTAGCTAGTAGAATATGAGAGGCTCGCATATATGAGTTTGGACTTCGTGGTATGTATGCTGCGGTGCAAATTTATCATTGGGTTTAACTTCTCACACCAGTCAAACTTCCCATACACCCAACATCAAATAATGAAATGGCATAAATACCCTTGCTAAAATAGGTTTAATTGAGAAATTTTAAAAATTTCCCATACACCATTCATCTTCTTCATCTTCTGCTGAGGCACTCCCGCTCCTGAGAGAAATAGCTGAGGTTGTCCGCATTTCGTCGTTGTCGCTGCCGTAGGTGTTTCTATTGCCGTCGACGGAAGAAGACCTAGCTCCGCCGTCCTGCATTGCTTCTGTGGTTGCGCAAGGTAAGTAAATGGGCTGTGTTTTTTTTCCTGATCCGTAAGCAGAAGTTGAATCCGTATGGCATGGACCTGCAATCCGTAAAGAGGAATTGGAAATCCGTAAGGTGCACACGGATTGACAATCCGTA
>PYAF01002109.1:1629988-1659779 GCA_007407185.1 Glycine tomentella
AACTATATTACTTAAAATTCTATCTCCCTTGACACCGGTTAATTAAATGTCTAATATAATATTGAATTTTTAATTAAAAATTATTAATACTATAAAAAATATTATTAATGGATTAATTGTCATGTTTGGTAAAGATTATTGATTTTTATCATTATTATTTTAAAATTCATATTTAAGATTATTTGTAATTAGTTAATAATGTAATGTAAAAGCTTCTAAAAAAGTAATGTAAAAAAAATACACTTACTGAAAATTAGATTCATTCAAATATATTTTAATTTTGATCATCTTTTGCGTGTACTCCAGTATATTGTATAATTATCGTTGTATTAATTTCAAAGTCGCATTAAGTGAGAAACAATAATTTGGCGGAGAACAGATGAAAAATGGAAAAAATAAAAACACACTAGTATATCGTTTTAGGTTCCTAAATGGTTTCAACGATTGATGCATTACTAAATTTATCTTAACTCCACAAAATTGGGAAATTTCCATTCCACATTCTCGGATGTTTTATACAGTACTAATTAACTGACAAATTATTCCAAGAAGATAATAAGGGAAGAAAAAACAAAGCAATTGTTTCCTTCCATGAAACCTTTCATGTGTACGTACAGGGGACATTTAATTTACACCTAGCATGCATGTTCCATACATTTATTTATTGAATATACAAAGCAAAGCATTATTGCACCCAAAGCCAGCTTATTTTCAAAAGTAACACAAATGTTCTCATCTCTTTTTAGTAGTACTTAATAAATTAATGTTCCCCATTTATTTAAAAAAACTGATTTAAGTACACTCAAACCCACATGGGGATTGTGAGGAATGAGCTGGATAAAGAGCACAAATCCAGCTTGAAATTAATCATCAAACCATAATATCAAAATTAAATTAAACTCATTATTCTTAATTAACTTTAATTATGGACCTGAAGGTGCCCTATGAGGTACCCCTTTTCTTCTCCTTGAATTTGAACAAGCTTGTGCTAGAGATGGCCTTAGATGTGAATTAGAAGGGGTGCTTTGGTATACTTGTTTGTGGATTCCTTCACGCAATTCTTCTTTTGATGGCAACCTTTTTGACATTCCTTCATACATTTTCCCTATTTCTTCGCTTTCTTTGCGCTTAAGATAAAGCTTGCATTCCCGCTCTTCTTTATTCCTACAAGCTATTATTATTTATATACATAACAATAAATAAATCATTGTTATGATAAGTTTATTTTTTAAAAAAAAAATGTATGAAAACCATTTCTAGCTAATCTTTATATCGCATTTCCACTTATTGATGTGTACATATTATTATTATTTTAGGTGATACCAAATAAGTTATATATATTCTTCTTCTTAATTTTGGGTACAGAAGTATACAAACCAAGTAAAAACGAAACTAAAGCCAAGTAAACGTAGTTTGGCTTCTTAGCAATAATACATGAATGCGACTTATGACTTTAATTAAATGAACAACTAGATACAATTAAACGTTTAATTTGGAGTGCAATGACATTTATGGTTATATATATATATATATATATATATATATATATATATATATATATTAAAAAAACTACAGTTTAAGATGAAAGAGGGTTAATTAAACAAACGGAACACAAATTAAGATAATATATGTAACTTAAAGGTTGAATGGTGTAATTCACATGAGTTAGGATAGTTTATTTAGTAAGAAAATCTATGTTTTATTCACATTGTGTACAAAGTTTTCTTGGATTAAAGACAATTATGGATTGCGTGTGAGATTAATTTTTGATCTAATGGATTAAGTGATATCTCGTGTCTTAGGACCCAAAAATTAAGATAATGTTTTAGATGATGATCAAATAGAGAATAAGGTTAATGAGAGACGAACCTTGCATCCCAAAGAACAGAAACGAAAAGGGTCCAAGAGATTCCTTCTGCAAATTTCACACAAACGGGAGTTACTTTTTCGACTACCAACAACGACATTATTGGTCTTGGGTTGATTTTGAGGCCTCTCGTTCAAGAAAAGAACTCTAGCACTGTTAATCACATACGTCTGAACCCCACTGATGTCCAAAACCTTCTGCATCTCCGCTACCCTCACAACATCATGATATGATGACCTCCTTATCTGCATTACACTTACAAATAAAAAGATTCAATCCTCCCAATTCCATTAATTCCATAATCTAATTAAACAAAATGGATGTATAATTTGATATATGAACTATACTCGCACATATATAATGAATAAAATGAAATAAAATAAATTAAAGTACCCACTTGAATTACTTGGTGATCCTTATGCCAAGATTGTTTGCAATAAAAACATATTGCTTGGTCTTTGCAATCGAGGCAGTACATGTTACATTCGTTTCTGGGTGTGTTGATGTGGTTTTCGCACATGGTGAAGAATGTGGATGACAATAGTTGTTCCAGCCATGATGGTGGCACCAACATTAATTCCTGGTGGTGAGAAACAAACACAAAGACCATAAGAGTCTACAAAAAGTAAAATGCATTGGACAAAAGAAGCTAGCTAGGCACATGTATATATATGCATTGTGGAGGTTGATTATTATAAGGTAGAAGTAACGTACGGTTGGAGATTATAATAGCAAGAATTCAGGAACATATAGGAGGGGAAAATGGGGAAGTTGAAAGAGTAACATAAGATTTGTCAACAAAACAATGGATGAAGTAAAGGACAAAGCAAGTGTATTGTATTATAAAAGGTGCCAGCGACGGTTCAAATCAAAGGATGGTAGGTCAAGTGGGTTTTGGAGCGTTGGATTCGAAGAGATTAGCTGAGTGTGGGTACATTGTTCTGTTTGGATGGATTGGTTACGTTACAGCTACCTCGTTTCAGTTTTTTTTTGGAACTTAGCTTTTTTCTAAAATATGGGTATACTTTGTAGAAATTTTAATAATATTATAAGTTATATTTATAACAATTTTATGAATTATTTGAGGCATATTAACTAGTATAGGATTGTTTTAACTTAAACTAATAATTTTGAATTTAAATCTTAAATATGTAATTACATTAATTATTTGATGAGAGAGTTTATAAGCAATAATGATTTTACAAGTTTCGAAAAAGATTATATTTAGTGGAGCATAAATGTGATTTAATTTAGATAAAATAAAAATGCAAGACACATTGAGACATTAATATTATGTTTGGTCAAAGAAAATGAAAGAAAAAAAGTAAAAGGAATAGAAAGTAGAATGATTGTTTGAGTTGTTTGATTGGAAAAAAACAAAAGAAAGGAAATTTCTCTTATTTTCTTGGGTTATCATATTATAATTGTGAAAAATTCCTCTTTTTTAATTGTATAAAAGGTAAAAGAAAAAAAAACTGTGTAAAATAATATAAATATCTTAAATAAAAAATGAGACGTGATGAAGACTTTTTATTCTTCTCTTTTCTTTTCAATTTGAAAAGAAACACTTTTCATGTGGGTCTCAATTTTTTTCTTTTCCCTTCGTAATTTGGCGTTACCAAATGAAGGAAAGATTTCAAATTATGGTGTTTTCTTTACAATCAAAATAATCCCTCTTAGTTTTAGTTCAACCAAACAGATATAAATATAAACATGTCTCAGTAAAAATTTAAATAATGGTTCATCAAATTGTGAAAAATAGTCCCTTCTGCTAAACTAATTTTATTGGTATATATATTACAAATTTAATTCACTATCATTTGCACTTTAAAGGAGGTTTCTTTTTTTAAAAAAAAAAATGTTATTGGTCATTGCCAAATTGCAGCACTACGATCACATGAAACTTGTTTATAAAAATATTTCACATTCTAAGATACAATTTTTTTTTTATAATTTATAACGTGTTATTTATAATATATTTGAGACTTTTAAGAAAAAATAGTTGTTCTTCTAATTTTTTAAGAAAATAAAACATGATTATAATCATTTTGAAATGAAATTGAACTTGATAGAATAACAATTAATGATGATAGTTTGCTCATTATAAGTTTACTTCTTCTTTTTTTGCTAAAGTTCAATATAATAAGTTCATGATCATCATACAGTACAAAAATAGCAAAAGAAAACAGTGTAGATAATCGGGTTTCCTTGAAATTATAAGTTACGTGTGGTTTGGGGAGGCGACAAATAAGAGTTCATAATTTAAGAGTGTTCATAAGATTGTGCATTTGGACTCCATCAAAGCCCTTGCAGTATGCGACACAATCATATGATCTGACGGCGGTTTCATAGCTACCTTTTTGTGAAAAAGTTCATCACCTTTGTAGACATTAATTACCTGTAGTACATTTTATTATAACCTAATGTTTCAATTTCATTTATTATGGCAATAATTTATATACTTTTACCGAACAAAACTAGCAAAGGTGATTCATACCTGAATTTCTTAAACATGTTAATAGAAATTTTATTAGCCGTGTATATGAAAAATATTGTTAAAAACATAAAATTTATTTCGATAATCTTTATATCTCATAAAATTAATCTCATAATTTTCAATCATGAAAATACTTTACTTATAAATAAATTATACACAGGCAGATCAGAAGTTTTCTTTGAAAATGCCACCTACCTAGGTCGCGTTTTAATGCGAGCGTGGGAATTGAATTGTATCTTTATTTAAAAAATAAAAAAAATAAAAAAACTAGAAAGGTTTCATGGCTGTTGAAGAGAAATTTCAGATTCAAAAATATTTAAAAGAAATATTTTAGCTGAAATTTCTTTAGTGTGGAATACATTAATCTGAACATATTTATAGCTTTTTGGAATATAATAAAGAGAGCCATATTTAAATTTCAATTCTTATTTAAATATCGATGTACTTTCTTAATTTTATATACATTCGGTCAGTATATTTATTAAAACAAAAAAAATTGAAAAATAGGAGATGTTTTTTTTTACGGTAATTAAGATATGTTAATGATTATTTAAAATAGTTTTAGTTTAGTTTTAATTATATTTGAATAATATTTCTCATTATTTTTTCAAATATTGCATCATAAAAGGTAGTACATTTTTACTTCTTTTTTTTCCGATAAGCAAAGAACTCTAGTTTCTCGAAATGCTAACTCTATTAGTGTCATTATGTTATGTGCCAATAGGTCATTAGTATCATATAAGATAATATATTCGCAGTATTTAACAAAAGTAACTTTCAGGAAAGCAAGGTAAATTAATCAAAACTAAACCCATCAAATAATGCATGTGTTTGAATTAAAATTTGTAAACATAAGTTTTGGGATAAACTTAAATTTATAAATTATATTTGCCAAAGTATTTCAAGTCTTATTTATTTAAAAAAATTAAATTTACAGGCAAAATTTTACTCGGCCTTTAAATATCCCTAGGTTAAAATTTCATTATATTCCCAAAGCTATCCCTCTATAAATTTAAACTACTTTTTTAAGTTCGTTTGTTATTGCTTCCTCTTATATGAATTGATTTTCATTATTTCAGTCCATTATGTCAAATTCTTTAGAGTTTTGAAATCCTCAATGGCTACGAGGAGTTGCTATTGACCTCATTGGAATTGCGTTTGGCCTCTCTCTCAAGGGGCAAACACCTTTATTTTTTGAAAATGGTATTTTCACATAAATATGATCTTTTATGTGATGGGTGTGAATAAAAATACACAAATGAAAATACAATTTCATTATAAGTTTGTCAATAAAATTATATTTTCATTATACTAAAGGGGTGAAAAAAATTAAAAATAAAAGTACAACTCCATCGAAACAGTACAATGAAATCATATTTTTGTTAGTTAAAAAAATAACAAAAAAATACGATTCTCTTGTACTATTTCAACATAATCATATGTTTATTATTATTTCAACAATAGTGGTGTGTGGCTTGGTTGCATAGTGCATGCGGGGTGGGCAAGTTGAAGTGTGTGTCGGTGCAGTGGTGGTGCAAGGGACTCGTAGAGAACATGCATAGGGAGTTGCAAAGGTGGCTTTGCGGAGGTGTGATGGTGGCTGGATAGTGGTAGATGGGGTTGTGCATGTGCGAATTTGTTGTTGAGCACGACACATGACACTATTGGAATCGTGGTTGTGCTACATGCAATTGGCGTTAGGGTTGTTGGGGCGGTGGTGATGGGTCGCTGGGGAAGGTGAAGGAGGGTTGGGGGTGTAGGGAAGGGGAAAGGGACAGGATTGCACTAAGAGGTAAGGGGGGTGTTTTTTTAGATTTGTAGGGATCAACAACAAAGAGGGTAGGGGCCAATAGTATTTCCCATGATTAAGATAAAACATGCCCAACACTGCTCACAACAAGGAGCAAAGGTCCAAGAAGCCCATCACAAAAGCTGAATGTGGAAAGCGAAATCGAGTGCATCTTTGAATTGTTGGTGAATATTTATGGCAAAAGCTTTAATGTGCTGAAATTGGGTCTAGCAGGGTCCCCAGTTGAATGACCACGAGGTTTAGCAAAAGATTATTTATGGCACGCAAGTCAAATATAAGTAGGTCCTAAAGATCCCAACTTAAATAAGTAGTTTTGGCAAAAGGTTATTTATGGCAGGCAACTCAAAGGACAAAGACAGCAAATTGTTGCCAAACTTATGCTAATGCTTCTATGATGACTTTATAATTTATACATACTCTTATTGGCCAGCCAGGTTCCTTTTTTTTTTTGTCCCAAAAGACCTGGTATACTTTTCTCTGTTCATGGATATATTTATATTTTAAAAGTATTAACAACACACTCTTTATTACTAATGGAAATATTTTTAAAATTATATTTATTTTTTTAGTCTCACTTCTTCTTATCATATGAGTCTTTTTCTTGATTTTATAATTTTAATAAATTTTAAATAATAATAAAATATATGTTAAAAATATGTTAAACAATATATTGTTAACATTTCATATTTTTTGTATCTTAAATAAAATTATTTCTATTAGAAAATACTTAATCTGCAATTATTTATAATATCCAAATTTAAAATGATATTTGTTCTTTTTTATAGGATTCAATCTATAATGTATCATGTATTACTTAATTTTATATTAGAATACCCTAATTAAAAGAAGAGATAGAATGTATTGATAAACAATTAGAAAAAAGATATGAGTATTAATGATAATGATAATTTAAAAAAAATATATAAATTTGAGATAAATTTATTATTATCAATTAAATTACTTTTTTAATCTTGACAAATTAGTTAGGTTTTGTATATAAGATTCAGGATTGTTCTAAAAATAAAACAACTAAAACTTAAACTTTAGGTCTATTAATAAAAATAATTATTTACTATTAGCTTTTATAAAACAAAGAAGTTTCATATATGTTGACAAGAAATTCATGTATGATAGTCAAAAAGGCCTACTACATTATTTTCACATCTAAAGTAAAATATTTTTTAAAATTTTATTTTAGATATTATTTATTGTTGAACTGACCCCGATAAGAACAGAAAGAATACTTAAAAATGATAGTATACCACAAAACTTATCTCATTAATTTTAGACATTTCCATAAATAAATAAAAAAGACATTTAGTAAATATCCATCTCTTCCTCATTCGCCCATGCAAAAGTATCAGTATTTACATTTGGAAGCTGAAAATGACAGTGAATTTTTCCCCCCATGTGTCATTGTGATTAGCATCAATAGTTTTTGTTGACCACATTACCAGTTATCCATTCCAAGGTATTAGTCAAATTTTAAAGCACTAAATAAATAAGGGACGCACAAACCAAAGTGACGCTCAAACAATTTCTTTTTGTCTTTCTTTTAAACCTTCAATTTCGTGGTTGTTATGATTGTAAAATAAATTATTGGAGTCAATCATATTCATGGATGCTAAAATGCTGACTTAGGTGAGGCTCGCCACACCCACCTTGGTGGTAATGATTACATATTTAAATGTCTCCATATAATATTTTTTCACAGCATTTTTTACTTTAGTAATTTATGGTAATTTAAAAATGTAAAATTTAACGGTTATAAAATAAAATAAAATTATGGTCGATAAAACTGTCGTAAAATATCATTTTATTATGCAAGAAACTAAAAATAATAATTTGTCAGAGTTTAGAAAATAAGAAGAAAAAAACATTTTTAAATTTGAAGAATAAAAAACATAAAAATAAAGAGTACAAAAATATAACAATTGTAGTTCAATAACTATATATACTTATATTTTCTAAAAATCAGGGGAGTATCTGCACCCATAAGTTATACTTGGATCCGCCACGATCGATGACATTGTAATAATAAAACAACATAGATATGACAAAAAAAAAATTGAGAAATGTAATTTGATTAAATATCAAACGCTCGTGCAGTCGTGCTATACATAGTGTGCCATAACTAGAAAGTGAAATAATAAAAAAACTAAATTAAATATAAACTTTCTTCTAACTTATATAGGTCACATATAAGTTTTCTGGAAATTAAATGTCAATAAAATTAAAATTAAATAATTTCTTAAGACACCCACCTTTAGAAATACAGATAACATTATTATTTTTAAATTTTAGCTTTATAACTCCATTAAGTAAAATGAAAATTAATATTAGTGAAGAAATAATTTAGATAAATATCACCACACTTTTGCCACTTATCTTTTTCATTTTTATGAATTTTGTTACTCGATTTTTAAAATTTCACTTATTTTGCCACTCAAATGACTCAATTTTATTTTACATATTTTATTACTGAACTTTAAAACTTTGTGCATTTTTTCATCCAATTTTCAAAACAAAAATGCTTATTTATAATATATAGGTAAAATGGGTGAATTTTATAAACTTAAAGATAAAATGCCTAAATTTTTGAAAGTTGGGTGATAATATGTAAAAGAAAAAGTTGAGTGATAAAATGCATCAAATTTCCAAAGTTGGATGAAAAAATGTGCAAAGTTGATGTTTTGTCGATAAAATTCCCGAAAATTTGAAGACATGTGATAAAAACTATAATGAAATCTTTAAAATGAAAGGTACTAACTTTTTAGTTTTAATACAAAACTTGAATATTTGTGCGCCCATTTTACGGGGATGTTGTATGTTCTTTTATTGAGATCGAACTCAGTCTGTTATGGATTAATTGGAAGACAATTACCATATAGATTGAGGATTATACGTAGGAAAATTACATCAATTTTTTTATTTCAGATTCTATACATTTTTAATAATTTAAATATAAATTTTTATTTCATATTATTTAAACTTTTTATTTTTTGTATTTAATGAACTACATTTATTTATTTTTACTACATTAATTATTTGGATACAAATTCTATATTTTCTTATTGGAAAAAGTCAAAAACAATATATTATGAATTTGATTACAAATTAGATACAATTCTTTACAATTTCAACACGATTTATTTGATGTTGTTTTAAATTTTTATTATTTGTATTTAATGAATGCAATAATTATTTGCATACAAATTCTCTGTTTCTTATTTTTTTAAAGAAAATATTACCCATGTTCCTTTTTAATTGTTGGATGTTTGAGAAAAAAATTGTTTCTCTTTTTTCAAAAGTTTAAGATAACATTAATTACTTATTTGTAAATAATAATCTTAGTTTTCACTAAATCTTTAATCAATTTACACATATATATTTATTGTGGAGTGGAAATAAAAAAATGATACTACCACCTGTTTTTATGATAAGGTCCAATTAACTATTTCATCAAAGTTAAAGAATTGGTTAATTTAGTTGATAACATTTAATTCATAAAATATTTTAAATTAGATCTTATAAAAGGAACAAACCATATTTTTAATTTGGATCTTATAATAATGACCAAAGTTAGTAAAATATAAACCTCATCAATATTTTATTATTCTCCAGAATAATCACTATTTTATTTGAATCGAGAAATTTTATTATATTTTCTTTATTTCTGCATGGAAACCTTAAGATATATATTTAATGAACAACATTAATTATGATAAAAAAAAAATAATAAGAGAAGGCTACTCTTAATAAGAGAAAGGAATGTTTAAATTTTTTAATACCACTTTATTTTATTATTAATAGTTATGGTTTGATGAATTACATTTATTATTTTAAATATAAATCTCATACTTTTTTATTTAAAAAAGAGAAATACATCAACACATTCTTTTGAATATATATTTTTCATTAGTTAAAATTTCTCAAAAATTACAACATTTTATGGACCTTACATCTTATTTAATAACTGTCACGATTTTTTTTATTAATTAAGTTTTTAATCTTTTAACTTTTATAGATTCTACTTTTTAGTCCTTCAAAATTTATTGGTCAATTTTTAGTATTTTTTCAATTTTTTGTCAGTATTTTTAGTCCATAAAAAATGTCTTCATTTTTAGTTTCTCATTTATTTTTATTACTCACAATCAGCCTAAAATATATAAAATAAGGGACTAAAATGGATAAAATAAGGATTAATCTTGAGTAATACAAGTAAATGAGAGACTAAAAATAGACAAAAAAGATTTTAGGGACTAAAAATGTTAATGAAGGACTAAAAGTTGCCAAAAAAAAATTGAAGAACTAAAAATTAGAATATGAAAAAGTTGAGAAACTAAATTTAACTAATCATTTTTTTGTTATGTTATTAGTATGAATTATTCGTTGACTTTATCGATGATTAATATTTGTCTAAGAACATAATTGGTCATTTTTAGTAGAGTTTTTTCTTTCTAATCATAATTTTTTTCCGTTCACAAAATTCGATTTCAATACACTACTTAAGATAACCAAATTAAGTAACATTTATCTTTTAATAAATTTCAACCAATAAATAATAAAGTATATGTTGAAAAATATGTTGTTAGTGTTTCTTTTTAAAAATGATGTTTTTTTAAAGAGAACTTAATGTAGAAGACTCGTTTAGCAAGAGAATATTATGATCATATGATGCCCTTCTCAGGTTCATGTTTTCAATAATATTGTTAATAACTCCATATCATGAACATCCCAAAATTCCCCGTCACAATTTTGACAAACGTTTAGTAGAGTTCAATGTTTTTAATCTTATTTAGATATGAAGTAACTCATTTTCTATTTTATGAACCCAATGACATTTTTGGCAACTGTTAAAAGAGTTCAATGTTTTAATCAGCTTTTGGTTTGGAATGACTCACTTTTTACATCGACACAATAGCAAGACTTTTTTTTAGGCAATATTGCAAGACTTTCTTAAAATTGTAACAATATCAAGAATAAATAATTCATGCAGCGGTGTAAATTTTTACACTAGAATTTAATCATAAATTTATTATATAGTATATTAAATATATTAATTTTGTATTTAATGCAAAAATTACTTAAAATTATTTCAGCCAAAATTAATTCTAAATTCATAATCAATTTTGTAAAATAAGAGAAATAATATACTAAAATTAGTAGTCATTACAATAAATCTATACATTAATTAGATATTTCTGATTCTCAACATTCCTCCTCAAGCTTAAGTTGAATAAGCTTTAGCATTTTACAAGAAAATTTATTCCCAACAGAAACATAAAACTTGAGCTCCACTAAAAAGGATAATAGTTTGAATGACGACTCAAGGATGTTGATAAAGTCGAAGAATATTGCTAGAAAGAGAGAGTTGGAATATCCACCGGCCTAAAAAAAGCAAGTTTCAACTTTCTTAATACCATCATTTGGAAGTGCCAAACCAATATTTTGAAGACAGCTCTGGAATCTTTGTGAAATTGGAGAATATTGCTTGAAAGAGAGAGCTGGAACACCCATTAGCTTAAGAAGAAAATTCATAGCAAGTTTCGATCTTAAAACCAAGATTTGGAAGCTTCAAACAAATATTAGTGAATACCCAAAGTTATTTAAAACTTGAAAAGATAATATCTTCATCAATAGCAAGATTTTCCTGAGTGTCATAAGAGGCTAAAACAAGATAAGCAAAGCATGTGCGACAACAAAGGTGCCAAGGCTTTGAAGCCATCAAGGGAAAGAAAACATATGTGAGCAAACAACAACTGCAAAAGAAACACATATGCAAAACCTAAACTATAGAGGCAAGAATGCAAAAGAAATCAGATGAAGGCAAAACTGTAGGATTAGGGTCATCCAAGGTGGTCGACATTGTTGTCATAAGCGCCGTTGAAACAAAACTCCGACATGTCGTCAAGCTCAGGAAACAAAAACTCGATGTCATAAAAAATGGGATCACAAAGGTGGGAATGTAAACCAACATGGAATGGTCCCTAACCTCAAGGGTAAGGGGGTAATGAAGGGGCGAACAAGCTAGTGAAATCGTTGTGTAAACAGAGCTACCACACGCCGTCATGCACTGGCATACAAAACTTGTTTGGCGCGGAGAAACATGGCACATGCGGGAGTGTGGCTCATTGTTTGGTGGCGTCGTGATCACCAACATATAGATCGATTAACAACGAGTCTGATGGTGCAGCCAGAGTCGTTGGATCGTGACCGTCCAAACTATGCACCTTCATCCTTGATCACTACGCCAGCACTTATTACTCCTAGTGACACACGTTTGACTTCATCATCCACACAAGTACAACATGTGGGACCTATGCCTATTTTACAACCCAACATCAAGGGCGATGTTCGTTTTCCAGGACCGGCGATTGTTGGATCCTCTAATAGGCCCAAACGCACTATGCAAACTCCTAAATATTTACAAGACTATGTGTAGCCTTGTAGGCTGCAAACCTTGGTCAATTAGGAGCTTCTAGATTAATTTCTTGCATTTCTTTCCATTCCGTAAACTCTGTTGCAATCGTATTCCATTTTCCTTTAAATAATTATCTAGTGAAGTCGTTGTGTAAACAGAGCTACCACACGTCGTCATGCACTGGCATAAATGTGTGTGCAAAACTTGTTTGGCGAGGAGAAACATGGCACATGCAGGAGTGTGGCTCATTGTTTGGTGGCGTCGTGATCACCAACATATAGATTGATTAACAACGAGTCCGATGGTGTAGTTACCAGTCAAAAAGGTTGTCGAAAATGCGCCAAAAAAGCTAAAAATGTTGCCGAAAAAGGTGCAACGAGTATAAAGGAAAAAGGCTTCATCGAGGACAACAGGTCGCCAGAAAAGTCATCAAAAAAGAAGAAAAGGGTTGTTGAAAGACAGGTGACAAGCAAATAAGTGCATCAGGATGTGGAAAAGAAGGGTGACAAGTAAAGAGGTCCACTAGAATGCAGAAAAAAAGTGGAAGAAGAATCACCGAAAAAGGTGCAACGAGTATAAAGATCCACAAAAAATTGAAAAAAGAATAATAGAAGAAAGATAATGAGGAAAAAGGTTCACCGATGCCAATGGGTATGCGGTAAGAGACGATTTTTTCTTATTTCGTCAACCTAATTCTAGATATCATGTAAAATGAGAAAATATAAATGAATAATAAATTTAAACTATGTGTGGGAGTACACATCATATGCTCTATTATATAGTTATTATTACCATAAATACTAATAATGAGAGAATATTAAGTTTTTTTTCTAAATTAGATATGCTTGTTATAATTTATATCCTAATAAATTTATACATTAAATATTTATAATTCTTATGAAAATTTATTTATTTTTAAGTGAAACCAAACACATAAAAAGTTATCTTGTATAACATGAAAACAATCATAAGTAAATTTCTTATTTCTCTCTTCAATTTTCATCATATTTATTATTCTCTTTTTTTTAATTTTTCATTCTCTTTTCCTTCCTCTCATAAACTGATAAACCTCGAAATGAGGTCTATGTTCATTTTTTTTCTCCAACGAATCTCTCAAAATATCCTCATAATGGCCCCACAATGACTTGCAGTTACATTGTCACGATCTTGTTTCAGAAAGAACAGAGTAAACCTTGCTTTTAAGGATAGGATTTTTTTTCCTTTCTGGAAAAGAGTGAAGAGACCAGCGTCATGTTATAGCATTTGACCCATTCTTAATCGTCCTGCATACGTAGGACTCTTACCATTCTTCAGTTTTTCTAATTTTCTGGTTCTGTTGTTGCAGACGCTGACATGACAAAACTCGCTTCTTCCTAATCAATCCTCTTTGCTACTTTGACTCACCAATATAAATATCAATTATAAATTGCCGTATCCATTGCTTCACTTCACTCTTTCTCTTCTCATATTGCTTCCTTCCTTTCTTTTCTTCAAATGGAAAAAAAAGTCCTTTTTTTTGTCTCCATTTTCTTATTCATTGCTCTGCTATTTCATAAAGGAAAGGTGTTAGCTTTCAAGAGCCAAGACGGATCAGAGGAATGGGGATACGTTCAAGTCAGACCCAGTAAGCCATTGCTTCACAATTTCATAATTTTAATTCATTGGGACATACCAACTCATATTCTCATAATATACTATAAATTTTTAATTTTTTTAATCATGTTTTTTGTAATTTAACTTTAGTGGTATTATGATATGTGTGATTCATGTAGTGGACTTCATCTAATGGGATGCCACTTTGTTGTTGTTTTGAGTGTGGGAAAAAAGGAATCTGAGTGGAATTCAACTAATACTTGCAAGTCTTTTTTATTATTTTTTTGCTTTGTTGTGTTGTTTACTATCATCACAGAAGCGCACATGTTTTGGTGGCATTATAAAAGTCCACATAGAGTGGAAGATCCTTCTAAGCCGTGGCCAATTGTTCTATGGTTGCAAGGAGGACCTGTAAGTGTTGTTGAATTGGTTTTCTGTATGAACAAAAACATGAGCAAACAACCTATGATCTGAGATTTTAAAACATTGTGCAGGGTGCTTCAGGAGTTGGGACTGGAAATTTTGAGGAGGTTGGGCCTTTAGACACAAGCCTGAAGCCAAGGAACTCCACATGGTTGAAAAAAGCAGATCTCTTGTTTGTGGTAATAATAATAATAATAATAATAATAATAATAATAATAATAATCATCATAAAAAAAAGAGTTTGTTTAAGCTTTGTTTTTTACTTTGTGGATCTCAATTATGATCATTCAATGCTTTTAATGTTGTGAACGATGTAGGACAATCCAGTTGGAACCGGGTACAGTTTTGTGGAGGATAAAAAACTCTTTGTGAAAACAGATGATGAAGCAGCCACCGACTTGACTACGTTGTTGATTGAGTTATTCAATAGGGATGAGAAGCTGCAAAAGAGTCCTCTGTTCATCGTGGCAGAGTCATATGGTGGCAAATTTGCTGTCACTGTTGGGTTATCTGCTCTGAAAGCTATAGGTGATGGGAAATTGAAGCTTAGACTTGGAGGTAATCCTCTCTTGAATTATATGAATCTGTCAAATTCTAGATTTTTTTTTTTTTTTTTTGTGTTAACTAAGGGTTAAGGACTAATTTGAGATGCTGAAATCTATTTAAGGAGTTGATGTCTCTCGATATATGTTTTTCATACACATAAATCTGGGAATTGAATCCATGACAACATGTTTAAGGAGCAAGTTTATCTTATCTGCCAACCATGTGTCATACCGTGTTGGTAGATTGGTCTTTTTCAATTTATGATGATTGAAAACAATTTTGACTTGTGAATGGGGTTAAGCGGTGAATTTCATTTTTGTTAGTTAGGAAATGAATCAAATGGTGAATTCTTTATATAAAATAATTTTGGAGGAGAAGAAGTTCAACAAATGCATGAGTTGGGGTAACTTTTTTTTTCTTTTTCCCCTTGTGTAGGTGTGGCATTAGGAGACAGTTGGATCTCCCCAGAAGATTTTGTGGTACGTAATAAATTGAATATTCTGTCCACCTATTTTTGTTGAACTTTCACATTTTTTCAATATTCAATTCAATATTACAGTTCTCATGGGGTCCTCTCCTTAAAGACCTCTCACGACTTGACGATAATGGACTGCAAAAATCAAACAGGTAAAATCTGTATAATTTCCATCTTCTCAAGTAGAAATAAAAGTGCAAAACACAAGGTTAACATTCCATAGAAATGTCCTTTTTTGTGTGTTATCTAACAAACCCATTTTTGAGATCAGTATAGCTGAGAGGATCAAGCAGCAAATTGAGGATGGTAAATTTGTTGAAGCCACCGAATCATGGAGTGAACTTGAGGATGTGATTTCCTCCAGCAGCAACAATGTGGTACTATGATCTTCATTCAACATTTTTTTATCCCTGAATGAGTTCTCTTTTTAACCTACATTATGCTTTAATTACTATGTACTACTACAACTCCTAAGAAGTCGCGGGTTCGAATTCTTCCGCTAACAAAAACTAACAATTAACATTTGTGGATAAAAAACACCACCTAAGAAGTCCTATAATTTTTTTGTTAACTTCAGGACTTCTACAACTTATTGGAGGATGCGGGAGGTGATGACATAGCAGCAATGGAGTTAGGGTTATACGAAAAATTATCAATGAAGAGGTATTCTAGATATCTTTCTTCCATGAGTTCAAGGTCATCTCCTGGTGGTGATGATGATCTTGACAAGTTACTAAACGGTGTCATAAAGAAAAAATTGAAGATCATCCCTGAGAATGTCACGTAAGTCTTTAATTCTTTGACAAGAAAAAAGTACTCTCAATTTCAATGCTAACCAATCAAATGTTCACTTAACTTTAACTACTGTAATGACAGATGGGGAGGGCAGTCGGGTGATGTTTTCAACTATCTTTCAGGTGATTTTATGAGACCAAGAATTAATGAGGTAAGAAGAATCTAAGTGTTAAACAAGCTCGGAACTATGGTTTTAAGCCTCAATGTAAATGTAAATAAATCAGAGATCTAACTCAATTGGTTATATAGATATAGTGGGTGAGTTGTTATAAATTTTTTTGGTACAAGAATGACTCTTTAATTATTTTTTTTTTTAAAATATCATGTTCACAATCATATTCTAATTATAAATATTCCATTTGTGCTTTCTTCTCTCTCTGGTTTTCTTAAAGTGGGTAAAATTTTCCTTTCTTTTTTTGAATATTTGATGTTCTTTAATTTAAAATCTCCAGGTTGATGAACTGCTGACAAAAGGGGTCAATGTGACTGTGTACAATGGACAAGTAAGGTTCCTTTCCACAACACTTTCATTCTTGGTTTATATAATAATAAGAATTGATGATATTCATGATTGGATCGGATAAATTTGATATAGGTGCCACAATTATATTATTTAACATGTCGACCTGTTCCCGAATTAATCAGATTATTTTATTTGATCGATGTGTCGGTCTTGTTTTATCCTTCAAGTTTAATCAAATGATTCTCTTATTTTTTATGTTTTGATAACATCACATTCTGTCTGATTATTACAGGTTGATCTGATTTGTTCAACCAAGGGGACTGAAGCTTGGGTTCATAAACTAAAGTATGCATCTCTTTTTCTCCTAATTATTTATCCTTCAAGATTGTTGAAATTGAAAGCAAACTTCAACTTTTTTAATGTGTTTTTCGTACTTTTTATTATATTATTCTATAGGTGGGAAGGGCTTAAAAATTTCTTGGCGAAAGATAGAACACCACTCTACTGCGGAAGTGACAAATCTACAACAAAAGGCTTTTTTAAGTCCTATAAAAACCTATACTTCTATTGGATCCTCAAAGCTGGCCATTTTGTAAGTACACATCAATCATCTTCTCTACAGATACGTTTTCAATGCAGCAATGTTACTAGCATGAAACAAAGTTACTTGTCGAGTTGTCGTATGCTGATCCTCATCTTCTACATAAAGATATAAGATAAGCAATTACTACTTAGAGTCATAAAGATATAAAAGACTAGAATCCAATTCTAGTAATATAAATTCACTAAAAAAAAATTATCATAGCATTTTTTATTATAAAAATAAAAGACCTTATATTAAGATTATTTACTGAGTAATAAAGTTATATATTGACTAATAAAAGTTATAAATTTTTATAACTTACCATACCTTTTATTACTTTTGTAAAAAAAATTTAAAAAGTAATAGGGTATTTTTTTAAAAAGAAAATCAAAGTGGATTATACTGGGATTAATTATTTATTTTAATCATAGAAAATGAGTAAACCATGTTAGTCAATGTCATGTTTTTTGTACGTGAAGTTGGAAATGTGAAAGAGCTCTAATTTACTTGAAGGGATGAAAAAAAGTAGCTTCCTTTGCGCTCATTAAGTATCATCTTAGGATCACATTTTTTTTCAAGAATCCATTCATCTGTAGCTGCCAAAGAATAAATTTGCTTTCACAGATTCCATCATTCTTCTTTCTTTATCTTTTAGCAAAAAAATTCAACGAGTTTTCACGTGTTTCATGCCAGCAACTTGAAGTATTCTGCTCCTTATTTTTGCTTTACCTTTTTAAGAAATACAAAATCCTTGTTAATTATTAAAAAACATTACAACTTTTTAAAATATAAAATTATTATAAATTTTACTTCCATATTTTAACGTGTGCTTTTAAAGTACCTAAATAATAAATATTAGTCATTAGAATCGACCTAGAAAATAATTTTAATAATATAATTTATATTAGAATCTAGATTCAAACTTTGTTACCATGATTGTACACAAAAATGACTTTTTTTTTTTTATCATTTTGGGTATTAAAAAAATCAAAATTATGAAATAGAATATTTTTAAATTAATTTTCACTTAAAAGTAAATCGTAAAAGTAGTTACAATTTTATAAACAGAGAAATCGTAATCATTATATGATTTCTAGCTATAAGACAACATCTTCTAAAATTGAAATTGTATACTATAAACATTTATGAATTCTGTTTATAAAGTTGTAACTATTTTTAGGATTTACCTTTAAATAAAAATTAATTCAAAAGGGGATCACATTTGATAATTTTGAAGAAAACAAATACCTCAAATGATAAAAAAATCCCAAAAAAAATATCTAAACCAAATGTATAAATTGGAAATCATTTTTTTCTTTTTTTGAGGTGGGGAAAGAAAAATATCCTTGAAAATCTTGGGGGTAGGGAGAGTAAGGTACTGAAAGGTGAAAACACCACAAGAAATGATAAAGATACAATTGATGCACAGAGGCATTTATGATGAGAGTGTACCAGTACCACAATATCAGATTAAGTGGGATGGTGACTACGTTATTACTTTTGTGGGAAACATTAGTGTCAGAATCCTAGACCTAGTTATAAGATCCAATGATATTGTCTCTTGCAGAAAAAATCAGATATGTGTCTATGTTTCAGTTCTTTTGTTTCTTAAAATTACAGTAAATTTTTATTTGTATGATTATTGCTGCAGGTACCCACTGATCAACCCTGCGTGGCCCTAGACATGGTGGGTGCAATTACACAGTCACCAGCTACTTGACATTTGCATAGAAAACGAAATAATGTTACTATTTGGAAGGTGAATTAGCGTACAAGAAAAGAGTCAACAAACAAAATAGAACAGGATCATCAAGCAGTGAACAGCAATAAAAAAAAAAAAAACTCAATATTACAGTGATGCTATTGATTGTTTGCTTTACCGTCTCATTCTTTTCCGAATGTCATAATTAATTATATGCTTTTTTTTTATCCCAGAAAGTCAGTCCCCCTTTACTGTTCTGATTTTTAAATGGAAAATAAATAATTCTCACTCAAGAAGATATGTATACTCGATCCTGAGAAAAAAAGAGATATTAAAATAGGTAAAACAAAGTTATACATGTAATAAACAATCTGACTGTAAATATAAAGAAATAAGATGAGGTATTAAAAAAATAGATGTGGAGATAATATGCACTTTATAGAGAGTGACATTTATTTTTTCAAAAGTTTAAAAATAAAAGAAATGGAGAGGATTTTTATTCGGTATAAATAAGGAATTAAAAAATAGATGTGAAAAAGTTAGAATTCTTTATGAAAAATAAAAGATACTATATTTTTGGTCGTTGAATATATGAGAGGAAGGCAATAACCTTGAAATATTTTTTGTTTGTTTAAGTAATAAAGTACTTTGTTTGCATTAAAATTGAACTTTCAAGATGTGAGACATCGATATACTACTTTGCTGAATAGGATCTTAGAAGACAAATCGTATTGTCGGGAGAGGGGTCTCTAACAAATGTGTTACCACTTACCAATTGCAAATACTTAATGAAGGTTTCAACCATTTGAAGCTTGGTCTTCACATTGATCAAAACCTGAAAGGAACTAGGCAGAGCTTTTCCTATTTAACATTTCACGAATCCCAAAAGCAAAGAGCAAAGTTTTCTATTAAGGGATATAGTCGGGACCACGACTATGCTTGCAGCCAATTTTCACATAACTTGCTTTTATTATCTCTTTCTCCTAAATAGAAAAAAACAATATGAAAATTGATTGAGATCATATGTGGTGATTTTAGACCATGCAATAATTTCTGTAAAAAAAAGGAGATTTGAGATGATGGGGGATTGCTATAAACATACATGATATATCAATTATTATTGTCTGCTTTAATTATAAGAATCAAATAGATTTGGCATTTTGTCCTCTAATTAAGAACCTCTCTAAGATTTCGTCCCTTTTGTTTTTCAGAGTTTTTCTTGGTCGAGTGGTTTTCAGAGCTAAACTTTCAAGCCAAAAACGTGCAATTACAATAAGTTCTTTAGTTGGTTAATAATTTCAAATCAATGCATGTCGAAAGTTTATTACCATAACATTCGAATTTACTACCAAATGGCTACCAAATACGACCTGTGATAAGCCCCAAAAAAATTTGGTCATTCTTTAGGAAGAACTTGGTGATATTCATTAGTAGATCTCTTCACCCGTGGATAGTTGACGGTGGATATAATCACTGCCCCACGTAATAATGAGCATAAGAAGTATCTCACGATTTACTCTAGCAAGTTTTGTTCTTTAGCCAATTAGCCATTAAATACGGTGGCTACCTCAAAATCCCAATGTCACTATGATTTTTTCAAAACAACTATATATTATTTCACATTCACCCCTAATTTCATAATTGATTTTGGTTCATCTCACCGTCACCCCAAACATGCGAATAGTTGGAGTACTGCTCCATGTTCTTGTACGTGATTACGTGAACATGTTGATAGAATGATAGTTACACCATTTGAACAAAAAACCTCTACTGAAGGCGGTTTAAATGCATTATGTACTGAGTGATCTCGAGTCCATGAGTAGTAGTTATACCACCGATCATGTGGCATATAAATTAGAAAAATGCTAATAATATAATCTCCCACACACTCTTTTTGAATATATACTCTCTTATTGATTGGAAATTGATTCCCACATTTTATATAATGAATTTCATAGTTTTTAATAAATTTTAATCAATATGTGTGTTAGAGAGTGTGTTATAAATGGATTCAACGTATTTGTTTTAAACTAGTAAGTTGTATATTAATTCATGATAATAAAGAGTTATTGATTTTTTAGGGATATCCAGGACTTTTATAATTTTTCTAATTGAATTGGGAGTGTGCACCATAGAGGAGCATCCTCCTATCATGTTTTATTAGAAACTATAGCAAGAGATACTTTATTTAAATATGCAATTGAAAATGTTCATTTGTCACTCAACTGTGTGTGAAGAAGATATAAACAATCTGAGTGTAAAAATTAGAAGTCGTGCAATACCCCAATTATGTCTGAATTGCAAGTAATGTTAAACCGGAGGAAAATGACAAGATGAATTTGGCGAATGGGGTTGGTCTTAAATCGATTTTAGGCTATTGTGCATCTTCTTTTGTCTTTATATATTACTGGTTGATAATGCCCTTTCAGAACAGTATTATTGTGTAAGTTTATGTCCTTTGCGGAACCAAGGAAGTTGAAATTAGCATAAGAAAGCTCAAGTAGCTTTTCTTCTGTCCCTTTCGCTCTATGGCCTATGGGCCAATAATTCATCTGCTTATTATCCATGAGTGGACGCAATCACACTGTCACTCACTTAGCGTCGAAACTGGAGTCAACAAGCAACCTAGAACAGGTTCAAGCAGAGAACAAAAATAACTCCATGTATATTAATTTATTTTTTGAAAAACCAATTTAATAACTTCATAAATGATTTGCGTTTTAAAGAGAGTATCCGCATTTTAGAAAATAAATCAATAACAAAAATGTGTTTAGAATGGTGTTTTTGTTAACTTTCCTCCTTTATTTGCTGTTGATTATGCAGTGCCATTCTTCTGTTAAATGGCACACTCATAATTGTCTTTCGGTTTCCTTTCTAAATAAGAAACACAAAATTTCTTGTGATCGGATTTGTCTTGGAATATATCGAGTATGCTCTTTCAAAACGAACCGCTAACGTCTTGCACGAACATATATTTTCTATGATGAAAAGGTGGAAAATGGTGTTTTACGCAAAGCCTAATTTAATAATACTCTTCTTTTCAAAAAATAATAATACTCTTATGATCTAGTCAAAAAAATATATTCTTATGATCATATGAAATTAATATTAATACAATAATTGTCAAAAGTGATAGCAAATTATTATAAAAAAAATTAGAAATCAATTTGTTCATAAACATGATTTGCAATGGAATATGATACTAAATTTACTAGTACATCAACCAAATGAATAAAGACTTAATCGTTATTGATTTACCTTGTTTTATAATTTAGCATATATTTAAATCGACATTTTATTTCGCCAAAAAAAAATGACATATTAGAAGAAAAAATCACTTTGAGATTTTAAAAAAATGGTTTTAAATATGCTGGAATAAACATATATCCAATGCAAAAAGTTGATTTGTAAACTAAAAATATTGATTTTAAGTTTCGATTTGTTTATATGAATATCATGTTCTTGAAAGATATCCTATTAACTGATATAATTTTTAAGCTTCTAGGTTTAATTATTTAATTAATCTTTATATTATTTTTTTTTTAAGTTTTGGTCCTTACATCTAAAAATTAGACGTTTCAGTCTCCATATTTGCAGTTTTAATTTTATTTTAGTTCTTATTGTTAATTAACTTTATTAACTAACATCACCATATCCCTACAATCATGGAGTTTATTTTACTGACCTAGAAAAATATCATGAAATCCACTATTAAAACGAGAGATATTAACTACACTCTTCAGGTTGAAATTTGTTGAAAATCATCAATTTTGTTGGATTACACTTATCATTAATGATTCTATCTCCTAATTTAAATGAGATCCACCAAAGTTAGATGATTTTCAACCAATTTCAGTCATAAATGAGAATATTGAAAAAAGAGTGTCACGATCATTCCTCATTAAAATTACCACGAATGGATTCTCTCATGTTGTGTTTCTACTTCAGTATATCTCTCTTCAATCTTTATAGACATTAAATAAGTAGGACTCTGTTAAAATTTATGAATATTTAGAAACTAAAAGATAAATACAAAATTTTCATGTTAGTCACATCACGTTCAAAGGAGTGTGGATAATCAAGAGAAGGAATAACCGATCAGTTACCTGAATAACGTGAAGAAAAAAAGTATATGAAGGTAAAATTATAGTACAATTACAGCTTATTTTAAAAGGACTATCTACAAGACACCAACGCACAGATTTGGAAAATACTCCATAATTAATAGGGGATCAAATGCCAAGCAATATACACTACCTTTACATGGAGCTCTGCCAAAAAAGAAAGACAAAGGGGAAAAGGAGCAGAAGATTCTATTTGCCTGACTTGATACACAACAAAAGACAGTTACTCATTCAATCTTCTCTAGTATGTCCAACCTGGTTTTCCTCTTCCAACCTTTCATAGTGGCAACAAGGTTGACCAGTCCAACAACCTGGCTTTTACTGTATTCCTGCAAGAGTTAGGATGCTTAGTTAAGACCTCTGTGCAATCAGATGTGTAACGATACAGTGGTAGGGGGATATTCTTACCGGGTGTGCTCGTGCCCAGTGCACATATTCTGTCTCGGGAAGGTAGTAAGCCTGGTATAAAAGTCCAAGATGTGTATTTTAGTAATAAAATGTAAATGTATTGCATACAATGGAAGTTTCAAACATGAGAGATCCCAATTTATATAACAGGTCGGGCAGACCCAACTAATTCTGCCCTGTGACAAAATTCATCTGTATTTGCAAACAATATAGTGGGAATGTGTTTCCATGTTCTTCGTCTCTTACCTTGATGAAAGTCTCAACCATTTGTAGCTTGGGCTTCACATTCAGCGACACAAAATGGTGTAACCCATTGATTAAAACCTGGAATGTGGAAAGACACAAATCCAACCTCAGCATATAAAAACTAAAAGAGAATGACTGAAGGGGCAAGAAGGTTGGTCAGTTTATTGATCATTGTCTGCAACTGTGTTACATAAGAATTCATATTTGTTCCATAACATATTCGACACTTTAAGATATGATTGCTATTAAGGTCTGAAAATAAAATTCATTTGAAAGCAGAATGTTGACAAGTAATTTAAACAATGGTAAAATTTGTTATTACATAATTTAGTAGTTGATTAAGATTAAACCAGGTTTGCCATAACTATTAATATACTAATCTACCTATGAACTTCAAATCCAAACTACTGAAAGCACTAAAAATTGATCATGGCTTCAGAAATAACCTGCAGATCTAATGACATAAGGGCTCGTCCTTCATCACTACATCTCTTCACCCGTGAAAGTCCTTCCACAAGAGTTTCCGCCACAATTTCAAGCCCATAATCCAATAATAGGTCTTGAACCTACACATACAGAAGCAGAAATAGCAAAACAAAAGTCATGTTTAAACATTAAGAATTTTTATTCTTTTCAACAATATAAAAAGTCAACATTTCAAATATATATTCATGGAATAAGTTGATTTGCATGTGCATGATAAATGTGTCTCAAGATAATGAGTAACAGCAGTACCTCTTTACGAATTCCTCCATGAGCAAGTCGTGTTTTATAGTGCTTAAACTCCCCCAGCAACAAATCAACATATCTATCAATACAATCTACAAGTCAGAAGTGCGGAAAGAATGCAGCTTATTTCCAAGATAAAAATTCTGACAAAAAATAAACATTTACCTTCCCTGTCTATAATTATGGGTGCAGCTCAATAACACTTACAACAACAACAAGCATTATACTATTTGGCCCAAGGAGTCAGGTATCAAAGTCTTTTATGAGATAAAAGAACATTCGGCGTCATTAAAATCATTCACTAGTATTCATAATTGTATGTCCTCATCAGGAATAAAACCATGTGCTTTCACTCGACAACTTAAGTTTTTGGGATGATCGGTTCATGACATGGTATCAAAGCCTCTAGGACCAAGTTAACTAAAGTTTGATCCTTGTTGCCCTCATTTTTCTAACAAAAAGTTAAAATTATGGCACAAGGTAGGTGGCTGTGCATTCACCCAAAGGGATCTTACATGATGGGATGTGTTAGATATAAAACCGTTTGTGTTTTCACCTAACATAAGTTTTTAGATAGGTAGTTTGCAAAATTCATTCACATACACAAAAAACCGAGTGTTCATACTCGAGAACATCATTAAAACAATATCCTAATAGTGCAGATAATTTTTTATAAGTACATGTAATGTGTGCTATAAGTTGTTTACCTAGCAACTACCTATACTTAAAATGTAACCAACTACCAGTAATACAAAGAGGGGGGGGAAATGACTGGCAATTCAAATATAAAGACGATCCAAAAATACAAACCCATTATGCTCCATGCCAAGCTCTTTTACTTCCCATTTACAATTGGCAACACGTTCAACATATCTGCAAAAGAATGAATAAAAATTAAAAGAACAATTAAATTTAAACTAGTTACAACGACCTTCCAATATGTAAACATTCAAAACTAGGTTGAAATTTTGTTTCTACAACTCAAACAGATTGTGCTGGTTAAGAGGCCCAAAATAAGTCTCGGGCTTACAAATAAACACAAGCATAAAAAATAACATAATTTGTGATAATTCCAAAGCACACCTGTCACCAGATACAATCCTTTCATTGTACTTGGAAACACAGTTTTGAGATCTATAAACTATATTACAAAATAATTTTTACTTCAAAACATTTTTGAAAAAATATCCCTTAAAATTGAAGGAATCCTAAATATGAAGTTGAATTATTGAGATATCTCACAATAAAAATAGAGTATCACTTAATATAATTGGCACTTTATTTATTTTCGGCACTAAAAATTTGTAGTTCAAACCATGCAATAAAAAATATTTATAAATTAAATTCATTTTGGTATAATATAGTTTCCCTTCTCAAATGGTTTGATCAAAAGAAAAGGACACAGATCGTGGATGTCAATTTGATAGTACAGAAGTCATATATATTAGCAACACTTCCAAAGCAACCTTGTAGACTTCTAGCTAGGTATACATTTTGTCTTACCCATCAATGTGCAACAGTAGTCTCACTGTACTCCGATGAACATGTTCTGTAAGATCTGGTACAGCATCCACCTAAAGAAATCCTTACGTATTAAGATTGTTATTATCCATACTTACTCTTTTTCATATAAAAAAAATGTAAACAATTGAATCAAGTAGAAATAAACTATCAATAAAAATATATATCCTAAAAATCCAACCCAAACATTTTTTTTATCTGCCAAAAACAATTTTATTGCACTGGGTTGGGTACAAGGGGTACCCTACCCTTGAACAAAAGAAAGTTCACTTGCTTACACAATAAATGTTTTAGCAAGCAAACATAAGCATCCACTAGAAGGCTTTAATAAAAGGGGGTTCTCTACAATGTCAAGGGGCCAGAACTGCAGGAAAGTGCTTAGAGGGGCAACCTCATTACCCTTAGTCAGGATTAGTCTCATTTCCAAAGGAATGAGAAAACCTCATAAAACAAAACAAAACAAAAAAGGAGCAGGGGAGGGGTGAGTTTAATGAGCACTGCTTTCTCACACCTCCTAATCCATGATAAATAGTTTCTTAAACTTGAAACCTTACAGCCACCATTGCATGCACTTTCAGATGTATGCATTGTTACTCCTATGAGAGCATAATAAGGCCCTCCAAAAATGTAATTTTTTACAATGAAATTGTATTTTAGTGTCATGTTTGGCAAAGAGAGCATTGAAAAGAGGGGAAAGGTAGCAGACTAGCCCCCGGTTTAACTACATAGCATTGGTCCATTTCCATTACCTTCCCTCCCATTCCTCACTACCAAACAAAGTTCAGACATGAAGCACGGTAAATATTAACATTAGAAGGCAGGATTTCAACTTTATCTAATCCATAACATTTCAAATCTTCATCAATGTCAAATTCCATAATGTCAACAAAGAATCCTTGAAAGATCTGTCAACATCTATTTCCACAATAGCTTAACCCACTGTATGTTAAATATTAAGATTCCACATACCAGATGAACATAGAAATCCTCGAGTATAGTTGAATTACTTTGCAAGAGCATTGATTGGAGATGAGCTTTAGATCTATTCAGTATTCGAGCAACAAGAGATATAGTGTCAACAGCCACACATGTTTCCTGAAACATTAGAAAGATTTTATAGAGACATAAACATATCTTACACAGCTTCCTCCTTGATTCAAAATCTTTTTAATGAGACATAAATGAAGAATATATCTTTACAAGCCACCACGGAGTACAACAACAGCAAAGCCTTATCCCACTAGGTGAGGTTGGCTACATGGATCACAGAAGCCATTCGGCACGATTAAAAACCACCACGGAATACAACAGCATAAATTAAAATAAGAAAGGGGGCAAAAGATTCCTTCATTAAAAAAAGTCATTGATAAGCTAACCGATGTAGTTGGAGAGCCCACAGCCTCAAACCCCACACTAGATTCCCACACTTCCAATGTGAAACTATCAAATAACATCCCACCATGCTCATCCACAGCCCCAGCACCCGCATGGACTGGCTGTGCAGTAGTCCTGACTCCCAAGACTAGTCCCGAGTGAACACTGCAATGCCAATGTCGCCACCAATGTCACTCATTTGCAGTTGAGAGACATGGTAGAAAGCTCTTATACCAATTGATAAGAACATTAGAAGAACCACACCACAAGATATTCATTGTAGTTGGAGAGCTTGGACCTTGCATATCCACACTAAAATCCCATCTTTCCAATGTGAAACACAAGTCCCATACCTTCCAACCGGATCCTAACGTTCAAAGCAAGTTGCAACATCTCTTTTCTACTATGTTGTCAAAATTGAGTTTAGACGAGGAGTGTAGGATCGTAACATGAATCATAAGTTTCAACTAAAATGCAAAATTATATTTAAACAAACACACACATATGATATATGCACAAAAAATAAGATATAAGAACCTAACCTAACAACACAATATGCAGCAAAAACACAACCAGAGAAGAAACAAGAGATGCAGGCAAACAGCAACAGAGAAGTAAAAGGGAAGGGAGTGAAGCAGCAATATTGAGCAGAGAGGGAAGATTGTGTTGTCAGTTAGGAAAGAGAAGGACAGCAAGGGTTAGAAAAGGGTTGGGCACAGAGGAAGAAGAGAGGGGGAACCTGAACCCAGAGGCAGAAAGAGTCGATTATGGCTTAGGCACAGCAATTAGGGCATGAAATATGCAGGAATTGGGCTTTTCGTGTAAACCACGTTGCACGGCCCAACCCCCCCCCCCCCCCCGATTTCCACCAGTGGTGAGTTGACTGAGTTCTTTGCGCACCACTCCATTGATCCACTGTGTTGGAGCGATGATCCAGACCACTCCACATGTACCAGTGATCTAGCTTGACACACACAGGAGAATAAAACTCAACGTCTGAGATTGACAACACTGGTTTTCTACCATATGATGGCCAAGGATAGATGCAAGTTGCAATGAAAAACTGAAAAGTCCAATTTAACATCAGGGTTCTGGCTCCTCTAAAGTGAGGGGATGTGACTAGTTACAATCTCAATTGGTGATTTTTCTATTCAACAATTATTAGTGCACTTTATCCTCTAAACTTCCCTCAGTTTAAAGAAGCCAAACCACATATCTGCTCAACCAAAGTATAGTGTTATTACTGGGCCAAATTACAGAAAACAATAGTTCCCACTTCATATCCTTAAGGAATATTCTAAAAAATAATCAACAATGTCAAGCAGCTGATAAACAGTGAAAGAAAATTATAGCATATGGCATCATAATTCTAGTCATTTGGAAAGAAAAAAAATTACAAAGCATGTGAGAACTGTTTTTTCCCAAAATGAACTTCACACAAATACCTTCAGACCCAAAGAAGTCCCTGATGAGTGACCATAATTAGTATTGGGAGGGTGAGTAGGTGTCAACTCAGCATGTACAAATGGTGAACTCAAAGATGTTGGTGAAGACGATTGAGACTTAATCCACTCTTCACAATCTTGGTTTACTCTGGATAAAGCTGTTCTCAAGCGATCTGCATGTCATAATTGAACTCAATCACTAATGATTAATCAACTCAAAATTGGATTTAGTTACCAACGTTTGAGAATCTAATACATTATGTCACTTACAGTTAAGAGAGCTAGAAGTGCTTTTTCCAGTTGAACTAGTGTTTTGCTGACCAAATGCTTCATAAATAAAATAGAAAAAAATTCCAAACAATTGGCATACTCCCTGCATTAATATACTGAATTAGGAAAAAGGAATTTAGAGAGGAAAAGAGAAAAGCACCACCAAGCTTGTATGTGTAACCTGTAAGGCGGGAGGGTGGGTAATGTACAGCAAGCCATTTAAGGGAAAAAATGTGGCTTGGGTAAAATGGGATTTGGTGTGCCAAGCAAGGGAGTGTGGTGGTTTGGGCATCTCAGATTTAACCTCATTCAACCACGCCCTACTTGGTAAGTGGCTATGGAATATGTTTCACCAACATGATAATTTGTGGGTTAAGGTACTACAATCGAAATACGGAGGGTGGAGGAAACTGGTAGGCCATGGGCGATTAGGGAGGGAGTCAATTTGGTGGAGAGATCTTAGCGTAGCATGCCGTGGGAATGGGGTAGCGAACGG
>PYAF01002109.1:1659879-1670888 GCA_007407185.1 Glycine tomentella
TTAGATTCCCCTGTTTTTTGGGGCAACTCAAAGTCCACCCCGACTTTTGGCATCTTAATCCATGTACTTTCATGTATTAGGCTGCCATAGGTTGGTTCGGGACTATAGATGTTTTTTTGTAATGGTACTACTTGTACTATGTTTACTCTTTATCATATATATATATACATATTATCTTTGCTGATCAAAAAAAAAAAAAGGGGGAAAAAATGCCTACCTTGAAGAACTCAACATTTACCACTTCCAATTTCTGCATAAGCCTTGCATATTTATCCATAGACCTTACATTTTAAGACATGCAATATCTCATTAAATCCAGTAATAATAATAATAATAATAATAATAATAATAATAATAATAATAATAATAATAATAAAACTATATGGTGGAAGGTAATCAGTTCTTCTAATACAAAATGTAAAGCAACTCACTTTAAAAGACAGAGAGAAGATCCAGTTTGTGTTGTATTCTCTTTGTCATTAACATGTGAAGAAAGAGTTCTTGAATGATGAGGTTTAGAACTTCGACTTGGTAGTTGACTGTCTTCATCAATAAAGTCAGCAAGAAGATCCTCATTTTCATCTTCTGAAACAGAATTGGCACCATTCATTTGATTGATATCATTCTTTCTGGGTGTTTTATCGTCATGAAAATTATTGATTGAACTTCCGTCAAATTCACCACAAACTGATCCATTAGGTTGTGAGTAACCACGACCTTCATTGGAGGTTGGTAATTTTTGCTGGAAAGGGTTTCCACTTTTAATCCAGTGAGAAAACCCATTCTTCCTTGCACCAGTGTGAACCATATTCACTGATTTAATGGAATGGACTGCATTGACATTAGTTGATTTACCGCTGGATAAAGAAATTAACGGTGCTCCATCACCAATAAGTCCTGCAAAACTGATCATATGTACTGTTTCTGGGGGTAATTTTAGCCAAGTCTCTTTCTCCAAAACCATTTTTAGTGCCTAAAAAGAAAAAACAACAAATCTCATTAAATCATTTATCCAAGACATTGTCAGATGCATAGCTTGGCATATCAACAAGCCCAAACACCAACTTAGTGATTACATAGCTAATTATTCTGCATCACAAATTTGGAAAGCCAAGAAAAAAAATGCAGTTAATTGATTAATTTATTCCCAGTCATGAATTTTTTAGTTTAGCATTTTGCAATAGTTTCAGCAAATTAAAGCATTCTTAACTTTCCACACAATTATAGCACAGCATTTTCCATTTTCCAGGAGACATCAAAAATCAACAGAATCACAAATGGCATAGCCAACATGTTAAATCATGAAATGAAATAATATTGTGGATGTTTCTGGATCTAAACATTAAAAAAAATGTAATTTGGATTATCTTCTGCTACTAGTAAAATTAATTAGACAAGCACACAATTAATAGAACCACAAATAAGAACATGTTAGACATCCCAACATGCACCTAGAAAGAACAACAGAAGTAAACAAGTTTAAAATTTATGGAACAAATTTATTACACTAAAATCTTATTGATAACCAGAACACCATCACCATCTTAGAGACACCGTGCAGACATAGGAGGCAAGAAATCACATTGCATTTTACATGTACCAGACTCAAAGGAACTACATAAGAAATCACGATCAACATTATATGACTCTAAACAACCATGAAGAATGAGAAGCCTTAAGGTCACTTACGTGCACATTTTGTCGATGAAAAGCTATGAAATAGTTTTCACAAACAACCTTTAACTTCTGCCTAAATTCAACAGCTTCAATTCCACAAAAGGCTTCCCCAGTCAAAATAAAGACACTAAGATCTTCATAATTTTTCAAGAATTGATGAATGCTAGCAGTACAGACTGCAGCAGAAGAAAGCAATACTGACACACGACTTGCAGTGAGATGCCACAGATTCCTGCGTCCTCTTTGAAGGGTCTGTGAAACAAATGTTGTAGCTTCTTTGCGAAGATGGTACCAAGGGGACTCAATGCTTGATGTTGCACTGTCCTCCTTTCCAGCCTCCTTAATTGTATCATGAGAATCACTATATGGTGAACCACTAGTTTCAGTCAGTGAGCTCATTGTTGCAGATTCCTCCCTAGAAGATGAGCCATGTATTACATCTCCGGAACTGGACATAGAATTATTGCAGGCTCTTACATCTGAATCAACTTCCTGAGCCTCAACTGGACTACAGGAAATATCTTCATTGCACTTATTTGAAGTTTGTGCTGCTGAGTCCTGAGATTAAAATCAACCATATGTATGAGCCTGAAAAACAAATATCAAAAAACTATAGACCCTGTAATCATGAATATAGCTTTCTTCCCACTTCCCAGTCTCCAGATTGGATACATATTGAAATACTAGACGATTGTGAGAAGTGTACCCTATCACGAACTGGTGATTTACTCAACCCATCAAAACCAATTCAAGGATTTATCCAACTTATTGTTGAGTGAGAAGTGAGATCTTTTCAGGACCTTACCAGGTTTAAAATTAGGGACTAAGCAATTGGGTGGAAAACTATGAATGACTTCTCTAACCATTGGAAAAACAAATAATTAAAAATTAAAAGCCAAGATTGACCCAATAGTAGTCCACGTGACTATGTTTGGGGTGTACAAGTCCACATGATTTGAATGCACAAAGCAAAAGGGGGGGAAAGGCATAATGAATGGAAATAATATATTTAAGAGGAACCAGAAGTTTACCTTTCTTTCTAGCTGGAAATCCATAATTTCATGGTATGAACACATAAGGTCAAACAAAACAGCCAATGTTCGTAACAAGCATTGCCTGAACTTTGAATCAGGTATTCGAAGGCATAAATCGCTGTAAGTAAGCCTGGAATTGAAATGACAACTATGAAGCCAATCTAACATAAAAATACTCGTAATAAACATTAAAGGATGATAAATATGCTCGTGGAAGAAAAAGTACCTACTATTTTGCGAAAGTCCCTCCTCATCCTAAAAAAAAAAATCAACAACATACTAATTAATTGAGTCCTTTTATTTGGGTTGGCAGAGAGAAATTACAGTCCTTTAATCCAACCGAAATAATCTTTAATGTGAATCCATAGCCACAATCAGTAATATTGTTTTGGGGCTTCCAATATCAATAATTATGAGCAATTGTCCTACTACCCATTGCACAGAATTAAGTGCTGTCAATCCTCATTTAATACAATGTCACCATAATTACAGACGAAAATTACATGGAATAATGAACAACAGCTCCACACCCAATTTTATTCACATGTCAATTGGGGAAGATATACTATTAACTCTCCCGCCTCCTAAACAAGTTCAGAATTGAGATAGTACTAAACATGAGTTAGGCAAGAAAATGTATTACATACCTCATGCACAATAGCCTTTAATACAGAGTGTGTTTCTGATATAACTTCTTGCATGAAGAAACTCTGTATCTTTTCAGCAAGACCGGCAGTATCCCCTATTAATGCATATGCATCAATTACCTGTACCACCTCATTACATTAACATCATTTAGAATATATTTCCAATAATACAATACCAAATATCTACACACACACACTACAGTGGGGACAACACATATCAAATATTGGTTTGGGGTTATAAAGAAAAAAAATTATTAATAAAGGAAGGAAGGAGAGATACAAATGCTAGAGAATAAGAAATACACAAACAAAACCAAGAAAGAATGGGGGAAAAACTAACCAAATAAAAAAACTACGAACATAGACACTCACTGTTATATAGCCATCTTCCTTGAATTCTTGACATACTCCCAATAAAAGAGCATCTAGCTTCTGTAAAGTTCTTCCCAGCCAAACCTGCATTAATAATACAATGAAGAAAACTTAAACAGTTAAATACACAAATAGTTTGCATTGTCATTGTCATCAGGAATATGTTCATGAACATAAGAAGTAACAGATCTAATTACTCCTAACATGCAAGGAAAATCTTAAGTATAAATCATCTAAATCCTTCCTAATAGTTATTCAAAATTCACCTCCACACCACGACTCATTTCTTGTATTGCTGAAAGCTCTGACAAACTATCTAAGATTTGCAAATACTCAGATAGGACTTGAAATGCCTGCATAATGATTAACACAAAAAATAAACATCTTAGAAGATGCATAAGATCCAAAAAACAGAGAAAACAAAAATTAGAAACTTCATTAAGTTGTGAGTAATTGACCACAATCTGCATTTTAATATATAAAAGCTGACCTTCCAGTAATTCCCTTCTTCTGCAAGGGATTCAAGTGTTGATTGCATGTCCAAAGCACGTCGAAGTTCAGTCAAGGTTGGAAGCAAGTCCTATGAATGGAAATAGATGCATTCACGAAATTACCACCACAAGCCATTATGTATCCTACACTAAACTACTTTCTATACCCGATAACAACTTATGAATAAGAAGAAATCAATTTCTAAAATACACAATGAAATAAAATAAGATCATGAGAAAATGGGAAACAGAGCATAGACAGGCATAAAAAAACAAAAACATAAGGCTAGTTTGTACAAAGAGAGACAGAATTACCAGAAGAGCTTGTTTCTTTTTAGAATAAGAATTCACAATCAGATCTCTTGAAACCTCATTCATAGATGATGTCAAGTGTCTTCTTCCATTCTGCAAAACATAAAAAAGAATGCAGTAAGAGCAACATAGACAAAATAGTAAGTATCAGCTCCTTATTAGTTATGATGCTTACCATACAGATGACATTTGCAATTCTTAAGTCTTTCTCCAATTCTCTGACCAAATTCATCCCCTTCACTGGGAAAAGTAAGTGTCAGCTACTTATTCTAAAGCTTAAAAAAATGGGAAGTTGGCAACTGCAGTAAAGTTGCATGAACCGAATTTCTCAATATCTCAATGAATTTAGACCAAAATTGTTTATTATTTAAATTTAAATTAGAAATGACACTGCATTATTCCAGATACATTAACTAATAAGGATACTAGAATTAGGATCTTAACATGATTTATAAGTCAACCAAAGAGTAACTTTTTAATTTTTATTGAGATATTAATAATTATAAAGCAAATTACACTGACACCTTTGTGGTTTCTTCAAAATTCACCCCCTTTTTTAACTTTACAATAAACCCCCTTTACATGGTTACATAAAAAAGCCACGTAACCCCATTGCCCGGAGGCTCCACGCTATGCGCAGGTAAGGGGGAGGGATATTGTACGCAGCCTTACCCTTGCATATGCAAAGAGGCTGTTTCCGGATTCGAACCCATGACCAACAGGTCACCAAGACACAACTTTACCCCTTTACATGGTTACATAGTGTAATGTATTTCTTGGGTATTGAGAGTGTCAATGTAATATATTTCAAACAATTAAGGGAGTTACTATAAGGGGAAAAAGGCGGGGTATAATGTAAATTTTGAAGAAAACACAAGGGGTATCAGTGTAATTTGATCATAAAATAAGGATTAAATATGAATTTAGTCCTTGTCAGTTCATGTTTTTCCAATTTTGGTCCCTTTTCGTTCATTTTAGTCCATGTAAGTTTGGGCTTTTTCAATTTTGGTCCCTATAAGTTTTTTTGTTCATTTTAGTCCTTGTAAGTTCGTGCTTTTTCAATTTTAGTCCCTTTAAGATTCTAATTTTTCAATTTTTAATCTATGTAACTATAAGTTCCTGCTTTTAGGGACCAAATTAGAAACGCAAACTTACAAGGATTAAAAGTGAACATATAAAACTTACAGGGACCAAAACTGAAGAAGCACAAACTTACAAAAACTAAAAATGGACAAAAAAAAACTTACAAGGACCAAAATTGAAAAAGCTAAAACTTACCAGGACTAAATTCATAAAATGTGGCTCAGGCAATTAAAAATTGACAACCTTCATATAAGCAAGTAAAAAACTGTGCACAGCAAAAAAAAAAATATATCCAACATGCATGAACTCATGTACTAAAGCAGAGAGTAGGTATAGGCAATTCTCTTAGTTCACCTCTTCAACTTACCTATTACTTCATGATGCTCCATAACATGGCGAGATAAACGCTCAGCTACTCTATCCAGTTGTGCCAATCTAAGGGCAGCCTACATGACAAAATCCAAGACCAAACATCTTACATAAGAGTATTAATAACATGTAGCAGAATAATACAACCTAACTCCATCAATTAACAAGTTCAAACTGTTGAGATTATAATGTGATTTGTAATGACTTATCATTACGTTAAGATTTCAACTGACATGAGCTCATTTAATGGTTTGCAACCATTGCTTAAATTAGCAGTTCCTACAGCTGGCTGCCAAATCACACCACTCCAATGGTGGAATATTGTTTTGGTATCATTGCTCGATTGAAAAGTAACTTAAGCAAAAGCATTGGAGTTGCTCTTAAGTGCAAGAGATGACAATTTGCAATGAATGCAACAGATGAGCATCAAAGCTAATAATATTTTACTTTTAATAAATAAAGAAGAATCATGAAGATATATATGTCATCAGTTATAAGTGTAAAAAATTAATCAGTTTCTACTTTCTTCTAAGCTTGTAAGTAATACAATGGATAGTTGGATACAAATATTTTGTTTTACATAGAAGAATGACTCAGCAGAGAACCTAAAGAAAATTTTAACTTTAAAGATAACAAAAAGTTAAAATATTTTCAACTGAGCAAGATTGAGAAACATGAACCAAACCTGTTTTTCAAAATAGGTTAGCTCGTTCTCTTCAACTGGAACGTGCTCTAAAACATGCCTAATTGGATCAAAGTCCTGCATAAAGGCATTCAAAAGAATCCATTCACCCCACAATTCAAGGCAATCAAATATGAATAATATGAATAAAATTTCATTGGAGTGCAAACATGACAGGAAATTTTCACAACGTTAGCATGGGGAATATTACATGTGTATTACACATGTACAAGACTATGAGGCTGAGAGGGAGTTAGTAAGTTACTAACGGTTAGAGTTAGCTAGTTAAGCTCAGAAATATGTATATATTGATATCAATAATAACAGATTTTCACAGTTCCATTCTTTCAAGCCTTGAGTTCATAAGAGGGAACCGAAAAAATAGTTTTTGCTTTTTGTTTTCCTATAATCAGTAGAAACATGAAGATTTTAAAAATATAAAACTTGTTATATAGTAGTATACTGTTAGAAGCAAAACTTGGCAAGAGGAGAAAAGAGTGGATAAATTGTGTCACTTCTGAAAATGAACCAAAGGAACAAAACGATAAAAAAATAAAAAAATACCCAAACAGAAATTGTGATTACTAATGGATATGGATTCCCATTACCCAAGTTCAAGTTCTAAATAAAGGTATATTCAAATTTTCAAATATTAATTAAAAAAATCGAGGAAGAAGTTCGAATATATAAAACTTCCTAATATGAAGTGTTATGCTCTCAACTGTTACAAAACTAATTCTTACTGAGAAGTTCTATGCTCTCAACTGTTAGCAACCATCTCAAGGTCTCCTGGTACAAGGACATATTTGGAAACTTCCAAAAGATAAAATTTTCAGCCATCTCTCAATAAACATAAACAAACAGAAAAGTGTCTCTCCAGATTGAGCAACAGAACCTCCATATGAAAATAGTTTCTGTCATTCAACACAAAGGAGGTTGCAAGAAAAATCAGTACGAAATTGAAACTGGAGTGATACAGCAAGTAGCACCTCTTCATAGAATTCATCCTCCAGCTCCTCCACTACTTGGCCTTGAGGTCTGCTTCCATATATTGAACTCAGTTCTTCTGAACTTGACGAAAGACTGTATCTCTGATGAGGAGGTAACCCTGCAAGAGCACGAGCTACAGCAGCTGCAGCAGCAGCTCGAGCTGGAACCTGTTTGACAACATTTGTAAAACATGAAAATATGACTCTAACTCGAACAAATAAGGAGTCACTGCAAGAATACCAAAATGTGTATGAACATGAACAGAAGGATAACCACAGGGAACAAGATATATTCAAAAGGCTTGAAGACCAATATGTTATCAAGAATGCTGGATGATTAACTTTGTGAATAATAGAAACCATCTAGGTTAACAAATTCTTCATCCCCGCTATTTAAGACTACTACGTTATTAGGAGAAAAAGAATTCTCACAAAAGAGTTGATTGACAATGTAAGAAAGGATAATGCTTTGATTGCGAAGAGAGATATAGTCATTGAATAGAAAAGCAAGGACAAAAATGTCAGTTCATAATTATGATTTTAATTTGTTGCCCACTAAGATTATTTATAGCTACTGAGCTTAAAGATGAACCACATGAAAATAAGCCATACTCAAGATGCCATTCAAACTCGAAAACAATATCTAATATATGTAAAACCACATCCATATGACTCTGCAGTTTCTCATAGCAACTAATATTTGCAATTCTAATGAGAGGCCATTCTTTCAGTCACCCAATCTAATTCCTTCTAGCTAATCACTTTCACATTTAACCTATAAATCTCTTTCAGAATAGCAAATATAACTCTATCTTCACTTGTAATAATTCTTGTAAACAAAACTCACGAGTTTCCACTCGAGAAATCCTATATAATAAGCAACCGGGATCAATTTAAAACCATGGTATTCCCTACAGCCAAAAACATCTCAACATCTATGGCATTTTGCAAGTCCTCTTACAAAGCCAATATTCTCGACGGAATCCATCCCATGATTTAATTATTTTTCCAAATCAAGCTTCCAACCATCAATTCTATTATCAAAACGTCTAGCTCAGTGTCAACTCGCAACCAGGTGGCAGGCGCACAGAAACGGTACAAATACATCATCAAATCCAAAACTCGCATCAAACGCATTAAAAGCAGCACAGTTAACGCTTCACTCTAACTTAACTACAAGCATACAACACATTTCAACAATCGAATCGTACGGCATTATCTTTATCTAAAAACTAAAACCACACATCTCAAATTCCAAAAGCACACAATCAAATGGCGAGCGAGGCAATTGTGCGTGAAAATCGCGTTTACCTCGGGGCGATCAGAAACGGGAGGGAGCAATCCAAGAGATCTGGCGGACCTAACGGAGCTCAAGATTTTATCGCCGACCTTGGACAAATCCATTGCTCCTCCCTGGGAGAGCAAGAAGAACGGGAGCAAGAAGAAAACCCTAGAGCTCTCGATCCCTCCTCCTCCCTCGCTCAAATCCCCGTCGCCATTGAAAATGAAAGGATTCCCCAGCACGCTTCCAAAGGGAAACAAATTCGGCTGCATCGCAAACTCAAGACCCCGAGATCGAGCGCTGGCACTCGCGTTTCATAGTGAAACGACTGCGTTTTGCGCTCTCGCCGAGATCTTACGGAAAATGCGATGCGAGTGAGTGAGTAAGTTCGGAACTGAATGGTGATTTAATTGCGTTGGAGACTTTGGGGGTTTACTTTTACTTCAGTGGCCTCACACACAGCACTGGGCATGAACGCGATCGTTGTGTTGTTTGGTGCTTGTTGACGAAAAGTGGATTAGAAATTTGGGATCGGACACTGATGACTGGACTTCGCGCGCATCTGGTTTTGTAACTTTGTTTGTTGTTTTACCAAAAATTTACGTACTAGGATCAAAAACTTGGAGAGGACGACTTAGTTAATTAAACTTCTTAAATTTACGCTAATCTAATCAACTGATTTCCATAGAACTTGCTTGTCTAAGCCAGCGAGTGATTAAGTAATTAACGGTTAAATGCACATAATAAATATTCCTAATTAAAAGAGTTTAAAATTATGTTTATTTTTTTATAAAATTCAATTTATAATATTTTTTTATTAATTATTTTTAGACTAAAAATACTCTTAATTAAAAGAAAAAAATATATATTAACAAACAAATAGAGAGAAAAATATTAAGAAATAATAAATTTGTTTATTTAAATTTAAAAAATATTTTTTATATAAGTGTTTTTTTAATAATCGGATTGGGTTTACTTCTTAAAATAAAATAAAAATTACTTTTTTAAATATAAGCAATTTAAACAAACATATTAAAAAATAAAAATTTAATTATTTTAATAAAATAAACAATTATTTCATTGAATTATAAAAATACATGTGCACAATATTTTGTCTATCAAAATTCCTTTTTACTCCCAACAAAAATATTATACTTTTAATCAAAGTACTATCCACACAAAATTAAAAACACTAAAATGAGAATAAAGAAAAAAATGCACAAAGGAAATATATACATAATAATGGCTTATGAGGGTCAGAAAATGTGATGTGTATATAAGAAAAGTGTACAAACCCATAACACACATCAAAATTAGAAAAGATAATTCTAATTTTTTAAAAAGAAATTAAAGAATAATCATTAGATAATATTATTCATTATTAAATCACAAAAGATTCATGAAATCCTAAAAAACAATTAGTGAGAAACCCCATAAAACAAACAAAATTACAAGAGTTGAGTAGACAATACGAGATACATAGAAAAAGACAAATAAAAATGTCAAAAAACCAAATACATAAAAAGAAAATCGTGAAAAATAGGAGAAGTAATATTGTTAACCCTGCATGGAAGATTTGAGAGCATATGAGTTCAAATGCACAGTTCAAGTAAATAAAAATGTATTTTGGATGTGTAAGTTAAACATATATAGGTTAATTCAAAATAATTAATGGAAATCAAAATACATAAATGGTGATTGTGTAATTCTCAAATTAATTATTGATAATTGATTGATATGAAATAAATTTTGTTTAGTGTTGATTGACTATTTTTCTTACGTAATTAATTATTTTTTATTTAGTATATTTTCTGTTAATTTAAAATAATTTTCAGTTTTACGGAAAAATTAATAAATCTAATATATTTTAACATAAAATATAGTGTATTTTGTTGTTTAATTTAAGTAAGATTTTAAAAATTAAGTGATATTTTAAATTGATTTTTTAAACAAACATAGGTATCATTAAAAATTAAAGATTATGTAATATTCAAAATTTATGACGTATTATGACTTATTATATTTTTTTACAAAAACTTTTATGATAATTTAGATTTTAATGAATTTATAT
>PYAF01002109.1:1670988-1695675 GCA_007407185.1 Glycine tomentella
TATTTTGTTGTTTAATTTAAGTAAGATTTTAAAAATTAAGTGATATTTTAAATTGATTTTTTAAACAAACATAGGTATCATTAAAAATTAAAGATTATGTAATATTCAAAATTTATGACGTATTATGACTTATTATATTTTTTTACAAAAACTTTTATGATAATTTAGATTTTAATGAATTTATATTATAAGAATTTAAAATATTTGAAAAGACTTTATAAATTTATAAGATTTGAAAAGATTATATGAATTTTTTAAAAATACATTCAAAATTATAAGAGTTAGTGAAAATAATAATAAGAAATGATAAAGTTTGGATATAAAAAGTAAAATTAATATAATTTTTTAATCTTTTAATAATTATATTGATTCTAATTTTATATCCTTATATACTAACTTTTTTTATAATAACATTTCCTCATTTTTACTTTTGGATTTGAATAATAAATTTAAAATTATACACTTGATTTTTTATTTTTTAATTACTACAAGTATCTCATGATAAATCTAATAACATGTTTAAATTGGTACAATAATAAGTATATACTATAAGAGAGTAATAAAAGTTAAAAATTAGTAGGAGAATTATTGAGTTATATGGATGACGAAATTAAAGGTGACAGTCAATAAAACACTGTGATAAGCAATTAATGAACATAGTCAATATATGAAAAATATGGTTAGTCTTAGCATATAATATAAACATTAATTTAATTTAGAAAATAAAGGAAAAAGTGCAAAGGAGAGGATATATTTGTCATTTTTTATTCTTAAAAAATTGAAGAAATATATAGACATGTGTCCATTTTAATCATAATAAGCCATAAGCAAAGTTTTACAGATTTTTAACTTTACATAATCAATAAAACATAGTGGGATGATGTATGTAGAGCAAACGGGAAGGGCGATCTTAGCGTAAAAAACATTGGTGACTTTAATGTCGCATTACTTAGTAAATGGAAGTGAAAGTTAGCACATTATTTAAGTAGGTTGTGGGAGAAATGTGTTAGACTATAAGTATGGGGATATCAACTTTAAGGAGGGTAGGAGAGCTATGAGTTATGACCAGTGTTGTCAAAATCGCGAGGAGGATCGTAAACTCGTACGATCACGCAATTTTCAGAGGGAAGCTCGAGCAAACGCGGAGGGAGGATTGTTGGGGGTAAGGATTGCTCCTGGATCGCGCGTTTGAACGCGAATCAGACGGTTCGTCGATCTGTTTCGATCCCAGCTAGGAAAAAAAATAAAAGACGCTCGCGGGTCGGGTTCATGACCCGAATTGAAACGTACCTTCTATTTCGATTAGGGCTCGAGTTTTCTCATCTGCGGCTGCGCCTTCGTCTCCTCTGCAGCTTTGCGGTCTGCGCCTTCGTCAATGTCAATTCGTGACTGCTGCTCGTCATTGCTACTGCTCTTCGTTGTTGATCGTGGTGGTTGTCGCCGCTCCTCATCGCCACCGAACTATTGATCATGGCTGGTCTCTGGTGCAGTGGTGCGTGTGCTTTTACTGCTTTAGTTTCCTTCTTCGGCGTCCCATGTTTTCAATTTGTTCATTGTCTGCACCCACTTCTTATTGTTTTCTAATTTCTTTTTAAATATAATTAATTATAATATACTAAATTACTAATGATTAAAAATTAAGCTTTTTTAAAAAAATATAAGTATAATAACACCACATATTTGTCATTATGTAATGACTTGTGAACTTATTTTGAATTGTGTTATGTTTTTTATCTTAATCTTTATGATTTATTATGAGTTATAAGTTGTTTTTCTTGTCTATGTTATTTTTTATGAATATGCAAGTGTATAAATATAATTTACATACACATGTAATTCTTACTATCCGAGTTACTATATTCGATTTACGATCTTTTATCCTCCTTCCAATCCTCTTCTGATTCTCGAATTTGACAACATTGGTTATGACCCAATTTGATGGCGGGACTTGTGAGAGTACGTGGAACTGGCTCGGGGAATGGTTGATTTGACAATGGTGTCGGAATGGAGGGTGGGAAATGGGAAAGATAAATATCCTTTTGGAATCATCTTTGGGTGGGCAATCAAATTTTAGCTCACAGATTTTGCGAGGTTGTTCACGAACTCTACAAAAAGAGTGTAACGTTTTGGGGAGGTTGGGGTATGGGAATTGGAGGTTACTATGGTGTATGAAATGGTTCGATTGGACTCATAGGAACAATGTGCTCTTTAGGCAAGGAAATACTGATATGGACTCAGTGGTGGGCGTAATTAAGTTCCAATCATGGTTGTGCTATTCTAATCAAATGGGAACCTTTCGGTCTTCCTACTTTGAATGGTTATCACAACCAGCTTTGTGCCTTAAAGTTGTTTGACAATTATGAAGGCTGATGCACAACTGTGGGAGTGGTCTCATATTGGCATCATCGTGGGGTGGATTGGGGTATTCTTTAGTTTTTACATAACTATGTAAATTGCTTTACAAAATTCATCATGGTGGGGTAAACATTTGTATATGCAATAGGGGAGTTTTGTTCCTTGTTTTCCTTATTTGTTCGGGCTTTGCCTCTGCACTTGGGTAGTTACTTTTAATTTTGGTACCCCTTTACCAACATAGTTTGTAACCATTGTAGGAGGAGGTTGCTGTTGGGTATAACTGTTTTTGTTGCGTGAATACTCTTTGTAATGGGTATATCTTATACCCTTTGCCTTGTTAATATATATGAATACTTTTTTCCTACAATTTTTTTTTTAATAAAACTTAGTTACACAAACAATTTGCTATGGTAGGAGACATAATCTCTTTCGCAGTAGCTTCTGTCGTATTCAAAAATTAATCCAACACTCAAACAATAAAAGTAGAATAACAAGATTGAGCCAAACCGACGATCCATAATAGGTCTTGCAAATAATTGATAATAAAAAAAACTCATACAAAATCTTTATAAAAATTTACTACTTCTAATTACAAATTCGTAATAAGAATTAATTCAAAAAATATCCTATTTGAATATTTTGAATTTTTTTACCTCTAAATGATAAAAAAAAAATCATATATAAATAGAGGTCAAACCTCATCTTACTTTCCATCATTTTTTGACCAATTCAAGTTTCTCAACTAATTTTCATATTTTTTAGTCTTCTCGTCAATTTTTTTAGCATATTAGAATCGTTAGAATCACTTAATGATAATACCTGATAACAAAGACAAAAAACATTAATGGAGGACAAATATAAACACCTGGATCAATTTTTTGTTTGATAATAACTAAAAGTAAATTTCGTATAGAACTCATAAATAAAATCATATTTAACCTTAATATTAAAAAAATACTCGTGGGATGCACGAATACAAATCATCGTATATAAATTTCCTCTATTTTCAAACATGTTTTTAGTTTTTGAAAATATCACAAATTTTCATTTTAATTCTTATATTTTTTTATTAATTTTTAATCTTTACATTAATAAAACTATATGGTTTTAATCTCTCACTAGTAATTAGACATTATTTTATTTTATTTTATAAATAATTCACATCATTTAATTTTATTAAATGAATGAACTTTAAAAAATGTTTTTTTTATAAGAAATAAAAAATGTAATATTTTAATAACTAAAATCTTAATCCAAATTTATCGATTTTGTGTTACTGATAATTGACAAACCCATGCGTCTCCTTTGGGTTATCTGTCAATAATCGACACCATGGAGCTTAAAATCATTATTTGATTTCCTCCATTGGTTGCCGTTCGCAAACATGGGTGATGATGAGCTTGGATACTTTCCACCAAGGTTCACTCTGCATCAGAAATCATGACCGTTGGATTTCTGAGTAATAATTAATCAAGGGATGTGATGTTGCAGCTTGATGGCTGGAGGAAAAAATGGCTGCAGAGGATCCAAGTGCAACCACACTTACTCTTTAGTTAACTGAATCAGCACATAACACCTCGCTGTTTTTGTCGTCTACCCCATTATTTTTTCTTTATCGAGGAACCGTTTGAACCTTTCCTCTTTCTTCAGAAAATTTGTAACGCGAAATTTCATTTTTTAAAAAGAGATGAGAAGCAAAGAAAGGAAAAAAAATTAAAAATAGTAATAATTGAAAAAAAAAAAAAAATTTCATTCTCAGAACAACCAAACAGACCTAATTTCTCATTTCTCACTTCTCACTTCTCACTTTTGCATTCACCTCGCGACGAGGATCACGCGATAACCATCAGAATGGCACCGTTTCTGCCAGAGAACGGCGTCGAAGGAGACGACGAGAGAGAAGACGAAGACGAAGACGAAGAAGAAGACGACGAAGAAGAAGTTGAAGATGAAGAAGATGAAGAGGAACCGAGGCTCAAGTACCAGAGAATGGGAGGAAGCATCCCTTCGCTGCTTGCGAGTGACGCCGCGTCGTGCATCGCCGTCGCGGAGCGCATGATCGCTCTCGGCACTCACGGCGGCACCGTTCACATCCTCGATTTTCTCGGGAATCAGGTCAGTCAACGTGTGTCATCTGTTCGTTTCGTAATTCGTCGCGATTATTGTGAATTTGTGCTGTTGTTACTCGAATTGGAGCTGGCTAGATTGAATTTACGGAACGGAATGATTCGTGTGATTGAGAACTTGTGTTCGTTGATTTTCTCTTCAAATGTATGCTAGGGATTGTGGATATCGTTTGGTTTGTGTTGATGCTGTGAGCTTTGAGATTCCGTGTAGCTGCTGTCGTGTGATTTAGAACCTCGTAATTTCTGTGAATTTGAACTGTTATTAATTGGAGCTGGTTAGATCAATTTTTTCAATAAATTTACAGAACTTCTTATTTTTTCCTGAATTTACAGAACTTAATAATCCGTGTGATTGAGAACTTTTTTTTGTTGATATTATCTTCAAATGTATGGTAGGGATTGAATTTGAGCTGTTAGATCAAATTTACGGAACTTAATAATCCGTGTGATTGAGAACTTGTTTTGGTTGATATTCTCTTCAAATATATATGCCAGGGGTTATGGATATAATTTGGTTTATGTCGACACTCGACACTGCTCTTTGATATTTCACATAGCTGCGGTCGTGTAATTTTGAATCTCACAATTTCTGTGAATTTGAACTGTTATTACTCAAATTGGAGCTGGCTAGATCAATTTTGCGAAATGAAATAATTTGTGCAGTTCATTGATATTCTCTTCAAATATGTATGCTAGGGGTTATGGATGTATTTTGGTTTATATTGACACTATGCTTTGAAATTTTTTGTGCACGTGCTGTTGTGTGATGGTCAATTGCTTGTGTGCTTGTGTTGTTTTTAGGAGTCTGTTTCTAATTGAGTTACTGTGTTATAGGTTAAGGAATTCTCTGCACATGCTTCTGTTGTCAATGACCTTAGCTTTGACACAGAAGGTGAATATATTGGAAGTTGTTCCGATGATGGATCAGTTGTTATAAACAGCCTTTTCACTGATGAGAAATTGAAGTTTGAGTACCATCGGCCGATGAAGGCAGTTGCGTTGGATCCGGATTATGCAAGGAAAATGTCTAGGAGATTTGTTGCTGGTGGTTTGGCTGGTCATTTATATTTAAATTCAAAGAAATGGTTGGGCTACCGTGATCAGGTTTGTAAGAATATTTTATTACTTAGCACATATGTTCTCAACAGTACCTTTTGTTTGTTAACGATAAAATTACCCCGCCCTACCCTCCCCAAAAGGTTTTGCACTCTGGTGAAGGTTCAATACATGCTGTGAAATGGAGAGCAAGTCTTGTTGCTTGGGCTAATGATGCAGGAGTGAAGGTTTATGATACTGCCAATGACCAGCGTATTACATTTATTGAAAAACCACGAGGGAGCCCACGCCCTGAGCTTTTGCTTCCTCACCTGGTTTGGCAGGTTAGTCAAATATCAATGCAAGCATGCTGATGACTTATGCCATTCTATCATGCAGTGACCACTGCTATAATTGAAGGCTTGTTCTATAGCTTTAGAATTTGAACAGTGGCAAGAGCATTATCTCATTTATTCTTGTATATCTCTTGATTAAACTGTGGAGCTTAATCTCCTTCCATCACTTGTAGGATGACACCCTCTTGGTTATTGGCTGGGGAACATCTGTCAAAATTGCTTCAATTAGGACAAATCACCAAAAAGCAGCCAATGGGTCATTCAGGCAAGTTCCTCTGTCTGATATGACCCAGGTGGATATTGTGGCATCTTTTCAAACCAGCTATTTCATCTCAGGACTTGCTCCCTTTGGTGATGCTTTGGTTGTTCTGGCATATATTCCTGGAGAAGAAGATGGAGATAAGGATTTTAGTAGCACTGCTCCTTCACGGCAGGTATTTATATTCCTTGCATACGATGAAATGAAATTCTTTAACTTTTCATGCTGACCCCCTATAATATTGTAAATTCCCCCCTCTCCCCCCTTCCTTTATATGCTACAACTTGTTTTCTTGGTTCAATCTTCTGTCTTTTACTTAAGTAAAGGGAAATTCCTCCAAGCATCTTAATTGAAGTAGTCACTTCCTGTTCCTGGTCCATAATACTTAGTTATTATCAAATCTATTAATGAGATGCCCAGTCATTCTCCATATAAGTGGATGCATTTATTGGACTATTAACAACATAAGCCACACTGATTTGTGGAGAAATTATCCCTTGATATGTGTAATGCCATTAAATAAGACCACTATTTAAATCATTTAATTCTATGGGTATTTTTGGAATAAAATTTAAGTTTATGATATTATTAATTAAAATAAATTAACTTACCTACTTTTATTGGTCTTGATGAATTAGTTATTTGTTTCTTATATAAAGGACCAAAGGGAGTATTGCATTTTTGTGAAGGATCAAACAATGAATTAGATCATTTGGATTATTAGATGCTTCACAATGTTATATAAGCAACAGTACCAGATCAGCATTATGCTACTTCCCTCAAATTAGACATTTTCATATATATTACTCACAGGCATGTCGCATGCACATTATTTATTGCATGTTTGGTTTAGTTCAATTTATTTTGGAGAAACAATCATTTTTTACCAGCTCCTGGAGAGAGCTTTTGGAAAAAGAAAAAAAAAAAAAAGATTATTTCCCTGAAAAATGCTATACCAAGCATGATCTTTATGTCTCATTCAGGTTATATACCATTGTGATTTTTTTTAGGGTACTATTCCCTATTGGGATTCTAGATAATAATTAACTCTAGTCTCTAGCTGCATAATGTCAATTGTATTTAGATATGGCAGCAAAAAAATTTAAGTATGGAACCAATGAAATTCATATTGTATTTGCCAAAATTAAAATGTATCTTGTGTATTATAAAGGAAAGAGAGGTGAGGTTGTACTTATTTAGTCCTCGTAAAATTCAGAAATTTGACTTTGTTCTGAATGTGAGTAAAATAATCTTGAACAGGGCAATGCACAAAGACCAGAAGTAAGAATAGTAACATGGAATAATGATGAGCTTTCTACAGATGCTCTGCCAGTACATGGGTTTGAGCATTACAGGGCGAAGGACTATTCTCTTGCTCATGCTCCCTTCTCAGGTTAACATTTGGTTTGTGTTGTTTATGATGTTCTGAAGCATATTCAACTATGTTGAATATGCTGTATTTGATCAGTGTGATATAAATTCCTGCATGGTGGGGATTTAGATTTACAGTAGGAGACAAAGGATTGAAACAGAAAATAGGTGACATATGGTATTTAAGAGATTCTGCACTCTCCCCCCATTCTTCACTTTTTTCCTTTCCCCTCCGTTGTCTCATCTCTTTTCTTTTTATATCCATACAGATCACCCCCCCCCCTCCTGAATTCCCCTTGATTGCCTTAATGGAAATCCATTACATTTACCATTCCCTCCTTGGGATCTTAATTTCCCTTGATTATGTCTCCTGAATCTTTTAAATCAACCATTCCCTCTGCGAGAGACCTGGATCCTCTGAGCTCCTTCCTAATATACACCTTAGTAATATATTATATCTTGACATGTATTTTTTATGTATGGAATGGTCCTGCATAATATTGTTTTCATTCTAATGTAGGTAGCAGTTATGCTGGGGGTCAGTGGGCTGCAGGTGATGAACCACTTTACTATATTGTATCTCTGAAGGATGTAGTTATTGCCAAACCAAGGTTGATTTCAATTTCTTTATCTATTGTACAGTTCTAATTTTTTGGATGCATTTATGTATGATTTATGGCCCTTAAAGTATTGAGGGGGTTGTTGATAAAACATGTTTTTAACGAATATTTAACGTGTGATGTTTGAGGGCGAGCCCTGGCACAGCGGTAAAGTTGTGTCTTGGTGACCTGTTGGTCATGGGTCCGAATCCGGAAACAGCCTCTTTGCATATGCAAGGGTAAGGCTGCGTACAATATCCCTCCCCCTTACCTGCGCATAGCGTGGAGCCTCCGGGCAATGGGGTTACGTGGTTTTTTTTTTTTTTTTTATTTAACGTGTGATGTTTCCTTTTGTTTATTATGCATTAAAAGATGGTATCTTTACTAAAAAGAAATATATTGATGTCTCGTAGTGCCTGCAAAAAATGCACTATGCTCTTATCTATGTGTGAGATCCTTCATCCTTCTGCAATTTTTTATTGGAAATCTAACTCCCCCTCCCCCTAATTGCCCCTTCAATGCATGCTGTTGTGGTCACAAGCAACTAGATCATTTAAATAAAAAATGGAATCTGTTCTTTAGCTTAAATTGCTTACTCAAAAACTTTGCTGAAATTTTTTGATACATTTAAAATGACATGTTTATGTTCTAAGTTTTTCTACAGATATGAAAAAAATTAAATTAGATAATGTAGAAAAATAATGTGTTTCTAATAATCAGGGATACTGAAGATCATATTTCATGGCTTCTTCAGCATGGGTGGCATGAAAAAGCTTTGGCTGTGGTTGAATCTGGTCAGGGACAGAGTGAACTACTTGATGAGGTATTTAAGTTTATCCTAATTCAATCTAATTTCTAATGATTTTATGCTTATTGGAAATAGATGTGTAAAATTACAGAATAAAGGGTACTTGTGTAGCACATAATTGGAATGAGGGTATGCATGTATGCACATGGAGGCACTTGTTTATGTTGATTGTATGCATGTGAAAGCTCTCAACTATTTTGTTTCTCAAGAAATCGTTTAATTTGTTGTCATTTATTTTGCTATCAATAAGACTGTATATAGACGCTAAAGATGCAAGCTCAAAGAAAAATGAAATGAAACTTATAGTAGTTTCCTATATAGTGAATTGTAATTGGTACTTATTAGGTTTGTTTTGATTTAGTTATTTGCAAGTCTTGACTCTCTAGGATACCTTAACCACTCCCAGTCTCCCTTATTGTACTTTTCTTCTCATTAATATTAATTATTTTTTTATACAAAAAATTACTCTGTATAAGATCTATTTTGTGTGTGTATATGTGCTTTGTTTCCTTCTAGGTTAATTTGTCCATTTGAGTAATGAGAAGTTTTTCATTTTTCCCACTATCTTTGCAGGTGGGATCTAAGTACCTTGATCATCTGATTGTGGAAAGAAAATACAGTGAAGCAGCATCTTTGTGTCCCAAGTTGCTTAGAGTATCAGCTTCAGCATGGGAGAGGTACGGCATGCCATTATTTATTAGTCTGTTATAGAGTTCTGATTTGTAATTGGGTGTTTAATGGACTGTTTTCAACAGATGGGTTTTCCACTTTGCACATCTTCGTCAACTCCCTGTTTTAGTTCCTTACATGCCTACAGAAAACCCCAGACTACGTGATACTGCTTACGAGGTTAGCTAAAACAAAGTGTTCTCTGTCACAATTAATGTGTTTGCTTAGTATCTGTAATGAACTGACTTGGAATAAAAAATATTTTATGCTGCTTTTGGTTCTACAGGTTGCTCTCGTTGCATTGGCTACAAATCCTTCTTTTCATAAGGATCTCTTGTCCACTGTAAAATCCTGGCCAGCTGTAATTTATTCTGCATTACCTGTAATTTCAGCCATTGAACCTCAGCTAAATACTTCATCCATGACTGATTCACTTAAGGAGGTTAGTTTGATTATTATACTTGCATTTTGAATCTTTTAACCATCTCTTTACATTAACGTGTTCTCTTATTCTGTGCTAGGCATTAGCAGAGTTGTATGTAATCAATGAGCAATATGAGAAAGCCTTCTTGTTGTATGCTGATGTAAGTGTTCGAAGAAATTTTTCTCAAATTCAGGCAGCAACAACATCAATTAAATGTTGTACACATGCTGTATACTAGAATCTATTGTCTATTTGTTTTAACTGCTAATTCACTTTCCTTTTTCTTTTTTCCTGAAATTTTCAGCTTATGAAGCCAGAAGTATTTGATTTTATTGATAAACATAACCTACACGATGCAATTCGTGGAAAGGTATAATTATACTTCGTAGAAGTTAAATTAATCTTGGAATTGTGTGTTTTTTATATAGCTCTGCAGTGTTACATGATGTGTAAATTCATCTGGTTGTCCATGTTTGCCATATCTGATATCTCCTTGATAATGCATACAAGATGGATGAATCGACAAAGTACCATATGAGATTTGCAGAATTGGTTGATTAAGATTTGAACATTCTCTGACTTGTTTATAGAGGAGAAAAGTTGTTGGATTTTCTTTTCAAAGTAGTATATGAGCTCAATTCTGTTTGTACCTGTTTTCATTTCTTTATATATGATATCGTTGGACTCTTATTTGGTTAATCTCTGCTTTTTCAGGTTGTCCAACTAATGAGGCTAGACTGCAAGCGTGCAGTTCCTTTGTTAATCCAGAATAGGGACTTAATAAGTCCACCTGAAGTTGTGAAGCAACTTCTAAATGCAGATGATAAGAGTGATTGTAGATATTTTTTACATTTATATCTTCACTCATTATTTGAAGTAAATCCTCATGCTGGGAAAGACTTCCATGATATGCAGGTGGGTTTTATTTCTTTCATTTCACCTTTACAAGCTTCCTTCGCTTTGGAATGTATGGTGTAAATCTGAATTTACGATTGATGAAAGCCATGTGTGTGCCATTTTGAGATACTCAGAGCCATTACTGGCTTTGTTTTTCTTTTAGAAATTAAAGTACAAACTTCATTAAGTGACTACTCTGGTCTAATTGATTATGGTCGAAGACAAAAAAAACTACATGAAACAATTTACAAGGAAATGTAAGATCCAATGCTTAGCTAAATACCTCGATGTTTAACCATGTGCACATTACTCTGCAGCCTTGCACTTTGAAATATTTTGAATAATTTGTTTTTTTCTGTGACCTCATCCTACATCGACAAATTTTATAAATTATATAAGTTTCATTTGGCGCTTTATATTTCAGGTTGGATGAGACAAATTTTATACATCATGTTTTCAAATCTTGAAAGCAGTCTCTCTGTTTGCAGGCATAAGACTCCGCCAGACCCCAGTTGGTGGAGCCTTGTGCACTAGGTTGTGTCAATTGAAATTTAACATTATAATATTAGGTGAATTTTCCCTATGGTGTGCCTGATGAAAATTATTACATAACTGGTCCCAAGCCCAAATAAAAACGAAAAGGTTTGTGTTATGCAATTGACAACCAACACAAAATTTTGACAAATCTGTATGACTCGGCTAGAGACAATATGATTGTGTTAATGCTAGGTTTATCATAAAGCACATAGTGTTTGATCCATGTAACCAATCCACTTAGTGGAAAAAGACTTTAGTTGTTGTTGCTGCTGTATTAGTTTATTAGGAAGAAGGGGGGTAACAAGGATCAAATCTGCGAGTGCAACCACTTAAGCTATTATGTGAAAAACACGTGAATGGTTTTATGTTTATTATCATGTCAAGTGTTAAAACAAGAATTTTTTTATCAAGACAAATTTTGATAGACATTGAAAAGCCTTACTGAAATTTCATAACTAAGACTCTGGTCTACCAGAAATCCAGTACCTATACATTTATTCACATGCAATCATAGATGTAGTAGATTTTCTCTCGCCTTGAGTTTGGTCATGTGTAGCTTTGGGTTTGGTCATGTGTAGCTTTGGGTTTTTAGTTTTTAAGTACACATTGTTTTACTGCTCTAACATGGAACTGTCCCATCTTCTTTACATAAGAAAGGATATATTTGAACAGAATCAGCATCTCTAATTGTTGTGCAACAAAGAGTGTGTACCCTGGAACTAGAATCTTTAGGTAATTGTGGTGTATTCTGATTCAATCTAGGTTTACTAATTTGTAATTGTTAGCTATTATTTCAATTGCAAATATGTGCTTGCAATCTTCTTTAAATAGTCTAAGGCAATGACCCATTTGCCCTACTTTTGTTATGCATTTCTTTCTGGTATTCCGGCTGCAGCATTTCAGTCTTTTAATGCTAATAGCATATTAATGCTGATTGCTGAGTTTACTACTCTACTCTTCTACCATGTTTTTCCCTGGTATCTGTCCTCTGCTGCTAAACATGAATAAGAATGGCTTGTAAATGAGATTAAATGATTTTTTTTTCTGACACTTAATATAATTTGTTTTGGTCTAATGTGCTTAGGTAGAACTCTATGCGGACTATGATTCAAAGATGCTGCTACCTTTTCTCCGTAGCAGTCAACACTACACCCTTGAGAAGGTGATGAACCAATGACTAACTTTGACAGTTATATGGACAACATGCCTGTGAATCAAATTCTCAAAGTTGTTTTTCAGGCTTACGAAATTTGCATTAAAAGAGACCTATTGAGGGAGCAAGTCTTCATCCTAGGAAGGATGGGAAACTCGAAACAAGCCTTAGCTGTTATTATTAACAAATTGGGGGATATAGAGGAGGTACATTATTTTTTTCAGTTGAATTGGGTTTTGGTTTCAACAAACATCTAACTTGTGAATCAGAACTCTGGTGATTTTAAGTTTGAAGTGGTCATAATTTTTTGCAGGCCGTAGAGTTTGTCACCATGCAGCATGATGATGAACTTTGGGAAGAATTAATCAAGCAATGCCTTCACAAACCTGAAATGGTAATCATGATGACTAATTTTTTTTGACAGATGATGTGAAATCAATGTGTTAGAATAAATGCTTTACTGCACATATATGATGTGTTAGATTTAAGCTTGTGTATAATGTGTAGGATTAGTTATTACAAATTAACCCTGTAAAGATTAGCTCCTTTTGTAATTAATACTTTATATAGTTTTAGAATAAAAAAGATAATCTACTGCGAGAAAACAAATTCTGGACATATTTTTGTTTATTTTTATTAACAAAAGTTGTAAACCTTCTACACAAAAATTTATTTTATTGATCTAATTTTTACCACTCTGTTCTAGAAACCGAAAAAAGAAGAGAAATAACTGGCCCGGTGTTCTATTATTTTGCATACCTGCTATTTCTCAAGCTGTTTTTAACTCGATTTTTGTAATTAACAGGTGGGCATATTATTGGAGCACACAGTTGGAAATCTTGATCCCCTTTATATTGTAAATAAGGTTCCTAATGGATTGGAAATACCTCGGTAAGTAATAAATGTGATTTAACAGAATGTAAATTATATTATCAAATCATAGATTGTATTCGAAATTTTTTTAAGTATTTGGGTTGGCCTCAAGTTCCAGAGATATATTCAGTAAGCATTATTTTCACCAAGTCTAATTTCTCTGCTTTTCTACAGGCTCCGGGATCGGCTGGTTAAGATTATCACTGACTACAGGACTGAAACATCACTAAGACATGGGTGCAATGATATCCTTAAGGTGTTTTTCTCTTTTCCCTTCCCTCTGGCGCTTCCTTAGGAGGGCAAATTCTTAAATCTCATTAATTTGGTACAGCGAAATATCCCACTGACTTGTTGTCATTGAAATAGGCGGACTGTGTCAATCTTTTAATTAAGTTTTACAAAGAGGCAAGGCATGGAATTTCTTTAGGTAATGAAGAAGATGAGCCGCGGGTTAAAATGAGTGATACTCGTGCATCTCAGGTATTTGACAAATCTCCAAGTCTGAGAACTGTGGAGGTGAAGTCAAAGACTAGGGGAGGTGGAAGATGTTGTATATGTTTTGATCCGTTTTCTATACAGAATGTATCGGTCATTGTTTTCTTTTGCTGTCATGGTTATCACACAACTTGTCTCATGGATTCGTCTTACACTAGTAGTAACAAGAAAGAGGTCCAAGCCACGTCCCTAGAGGCGGAAACGTATGATGATTACAATGGTTATGAGGATGATGCTAGTGATGACGATGAAGAAGCCAAGTCGGGTGGTCCTCGTATGCGTTGTATATTGTGTACTACTGCTGCTAGTTGAGTGTTGTGTTTGCATGGTTAATGTTTTAGTTCATAGTTCCATGCACAACGAGCATGTGTGGTTTGTTTTGTTGTCATTTTTTTTATCAATATAATCATGCGCCCCTATTTTGTTTACGTTGTCTTGAATTCTTGAATCTTGATGGCTTGCGGCATATTCTCGTTAAAATTGAGTAATCCAGCCCTTCTACTTGAAATGCCAGGTTCCTTTGGCTGATAAATGGTGAAAAAATGACTAGCTGGTTGAGTGATAATTTTTCATTTCTCTTGTAGTACGTACCTTTTTTTTTTAAATTAAATCATGTTATTTGTTATAGATATTTTTTATTTTAAATACTTAAAAAGAAATATAAGAAAAATTGTGAAAATCTACGGTGGAGAATGCTAAAGAAATACTTGAGAGGGCAGACCTCCATTTGCATATGGAGAAGACTTAGATAAAATCTTGTTTTCAGCAGCAGAAAAAAAAAAAAAAAAGCTGACAGTCGTGATAATTAAAATTCTTTAAGGTGGCAAATAGAAAGGCTGGAAAAGTACATCAAAATTTCAGGTAGCTGAGTTCGCCAATATAACATGTCTGCAACAGTTCCTGCAGTGCAGTTGATCCTTGCTGCACTTCTCCAAAATTTTGGTAAGAGGATGGGACGTAGAACCGAACAAGCATTAATTTTGAGGTGAACACCTTACAGCTGTAGGACTGGAGAATCACATTCGTTCCACCATTAGCCACTGACAAAAACACCCCACATACCACACCTCGGCCATGAACGATGATCCATCATGATTCCTGAGAACCTCTCTACTTAATATAAGGATGCATCATACCAACTTTCAGATAGTTCACAATTATCATTTTATTGTATGACAAATGAAAACATGCTACATTTCTACTTAACTCTATACTCTTCTACTTACGAAGCATTAAAATATTGTTACTAAATTCTAAATCATAGAATTTGATGGAAACAAACTTAGTTATTGATTGTAAATTGTTGAATGAATTTGTTATTTTTTTTTTTGTCCTGATCAGGGAATAAGGATATTCTCAAATTTATTGGATTAGAAACTAATCTTACTTAATTTATGACTGTCGTTGACCTAAGAAAATTTTATACACGATGAAATGAATTTGATATTAACCTTATGTAAAAAATTGAATTCTTAAATTGTATGTTTTTCAAAAGTTTAATTAAAATATTTTAATTAAAATATTTTATTATATTTAATTGATTCTTCACTCGATACATTAATAGATCATATTTGATGAAATCATGTCACTTGATTCTCCTAATTTTTAATTAAATGCTGGGGAAGTTAAATCATTCACTAATTCTAGTATAATTATGTGTCTTTCTTGTGACAAATGGGATTTCCACATTCAATCAAATTAATATTAATTTTTTGATAAATTTTCTATAATTTTTTTGATAATTTATTCTATCAAAATACAAAACAACCAGAACCAAATGTCAATAAAATTCTTATTAACAAGTGTTGCTCCCACAGATTCTGAAGGATTTTATTATTTTTATTTTAAAAGAACGCATTCCATAACTGTAAGCCATTTACAATAGGTTAGACCAAATATATTTTTTATAAAAATAACGCATTCCATAATTCTGCATTATTCACAAGTGTTACTCCCACTGGGTCTGAATTACTTTTAAGAACTAAAAATATAATTAAACCAAATATTTATTCTTACATAAATTATTATACAATTATTTTAAAAGAAAATTTATGTACAATTCCTTAAGTGATTTTGGAATTATATTTTAATTAAAATTGAAACTTCATTGTGATAACATGCACAGTAAAATTCGGCATAAAATATTAGTGTCAATTAGCAAAATGAAATTCTAATTTTAATTAGAAAGTAATGCATAAATAATTGTACTTTGATTTTTTAAAATTAATAAAAAATAGACAAAATGTATATGAAAATCCAAACAAGCATAAATCCACGTGGGCCTCTTACGCCTTTGACTTAACGTTTTTGCTTCAGTTGGATTCGTGTTTAAAGCATTAGGTAATGAAAGAAATGAATAAATTTATTAAAAACTACATTGAAAGTTAATTAAAAATTATGATAACATATACTAACAACATTTTTTCATATTTTTTTACTATCTTAAAATATAAGTATATCATAGAGGAGAAAATAAGGGAATGGGAAGTGAAGTACAACAAACGAACAGCAAAACAGAAAAAACCTGAACCACATAAAATTAAAAATTATAATATCATGCATCAATAATATTTTACACATTTTCTTTTCTGAATCATTATATTTTGACAATTACAAATTTCAAAAAGTCAATAATAATAATTTTTTTTTCTTTTTATCATCCTACATCATCAATTAAATCAATCACTTTTTTTTTTCTTTCTCAAATTATAAATAACTTAAAGATGTCCAAGATTTTTTTTCTTCTTAACCTTAAATTGTTATTTCTCCTCAAACCTACCTTTTTCTCATGTCGTTCACACGTCACCTATTAATAATATCGCCTTTTTAATGTACACATTTCCTTCTCCATTTTACTCTTGAACTGTTCCACTTTCTTCTGCCAAGCCTGCCATGTGTGCAACAAAAAGTTACATGGCATTACATATTTCATAATGCCCATGCGGAAATTAAATTAGTAACCTTAAGGACCTAAAATACACCAAACAATGTATTGTAGTATATAGGTCATCCCGATATAAAAATTAAAATAAAAAATATGTATATAGGCCATAACTTCTCATGTCAATTGACACCACTTGTTTTAGTTATTAGGAATTCAAATCTTAAATATGTAATTATATTAAATATATATAATAGTTTTATTTGACTTATGTTTACCTGTAAAGAAAAGATAGGTGTAATTTATATAAAAAGGAAAACTAAAAGGGCAATACAAAATATGTATCAAAGTTATTTTTTAGATAAATAATCAAATTTGTTATAAAAAATATGAGGTATTGATTAACTAGTTTTTAAAAGATAAAAAAAATTTAAATTTAGGTCCTAAATATATAAAATGTGCGAAATTTTAATAACGAATTGATTCCTAAAATTTACAATCCAAATTAGTTCTAAAAAATATAATTTATTGGTTATTAAATATTATAACTTAATAAAAAAATAATCTCATAAATTTAATGATATAACTAATTTATTAAATTTATACATATTCAAAAATTAAATTTATATTTTTCATATTTCAAAAATTAATTTATTATCACATTACGCTTTACATGATGAATTTGATGAATTTATCATTTTCTTTTACTTGTTGTTGTATGTGTAAACTGTAAAGTCTGGTTATAAGAAACAAATTAGAAAGGTGATAAAACCAATAAACAAACCCACCAAATTTACATATGTCGATCTCATCCTTTTACACTGCAACCTGGGTATTACTTACCTCACTTTTCAATCTCTTGTTTTTGGCAGGGGGAAAAGACCCCTACTGCTGAACAGTAATTAGCGTAAGCTTGGCATACACCTTCACTAGCATATGTATGTTTAGCTGTTTTTGGAAGAATAACAGTATAATACTATTATCATTTTACTTTTACTACTTTCTGATGCCATGCATGCATGCACCTGTTCTAGGTCAAAACAACGAAGAGAGTCTTTTTTACGGAGGTCAGGAGTTGTGAGTCAAGCAAATATCACTGTCTCTTGCTCTTTTTGGTTTGGTTCAGTTCCCATTGTTCACATAGCAAAGGCACATTATTATGATAATATCAATTGGCTTTAGCTAGAACGCCATAATCAAGCATTTGCAATTAACCTAGCTAGCATTTTTCAAGCACATTTTATGCCAAAACAAATAGAAGCACGCACAACATCACAATTAGTAAAGTATATATATAAAAAAAATTAAGTAAACTTGGTGATATAGAAATAATAAAGGAACAAATTAAGAACAAAATCTCATATTAATTATGGTTTCATAACTATGAACTATGAAGCTTTCATATATGGTGGTGGTTCAAATTAAGGTAAAAAAAAAAGTTTCATGGCACTTTTTTTCAAAATTCAAACTCCTCCGATCTGTTGACTGTTGTGTGTCTGAGTCCTGAAGCTTGCATGTTCGTCAATCAAAAGTCAAAACCCATATTGTTTTCCAAATTTAGCTTTTCTTTGCCTTGTTCCTTTTGTTTTGCTAAAATAGGCTAGCTCAGCAAATTACACTGAATCAATGTTAATTGTATTGTGCATGCCTATGATTGTCTTCTTCAATCAAAATAAAAATTTCCTTATATATGTTGGGTTTTTGCCTGACCAATTATTTTGTGAATCGAATCCAAATAAATAAATAAAGTTGCTACCAAACCTTTAAAGATCAATTATATATATATATATATATATATATATATATATATATATATTTTAAAGGATGGCCTGAAGGACCGTGAAGTTTGAAAAAGATTACTTATTTTACTCTCTTTTTCCTAAAAAAATATGTATCATTTTGTTATATCTTTTACATTAATTCTTTTAATTTTGAATGTTTTGTAAAAATTTAAAAAATCTTTCACATTTATAATTCTATAAATTCCTTTTAAATCTTTTGAATTTGTACGATATAAAATTTATTAACATTCAAACCTCAGAATCTTAATTATGAAAGTTTTTAAAAAATTCTGATAAATTATAATATTCTTACATTTTCTTTTAAAATTTATAAAATATTATGTAAAAATAGTCATTAAAAATCACAATTCAATACATCTTCTAAATTAATAAAATCATAAAATAAAAGATAAAAATCATAAAATGTATATGAAACCCAAACAAGCATAAAGCCAATTAACTCGTATTCTCAATAATACAACTTTTTGGTTTTTATTAGCTTACGGATTTATCCACATGGATAAGGAAGGAATCGACGAGTAAAGTTGAGAATTGAGATCATACAAGAGTCTCTTCTTTTCTTGCCTGTGTGCCTGCTACGCTTTTGACCAAATTACTTTTTTGCTCCATAATCGTTTTAAAAAGGCACTTGTTGATAAACAAAGGAATATATATATATATATATATATATATATAGAGAGAGAGAGAGAGAGAGAAATAATAAATTTATAAAAAAGAGTGAGTTAAAAATTATAGTAAACATATATTAACATTTTTTAACTAATATCTCAAAAAAATAAGGAAATTGAAGTGGAATGCAATAAACGAGCAGGAAAATATAAAAATCCTTGAATCGATATAGTTTTTAATTCCAGTAAAATATTTTATATAGTATTTTTTATTTTCCTAACACATCAATTATCATTTATTTCGCTGTTTTTCCCTTCTCAGTCTACTCTATTTTATCGTAAAAGAAAACTACTCCATTTTAATTTTTAAGTATAGAAATACTCTTTTCTTTTGAATGTCATGTTTATTATTGAATTCATTTATTACTAATCTCAATTCATTTAAATTAAAAATATAGTTGAAGTTAATGCATAGAAATACTTCCTTTATTCCTCTCTAATACCTAGGTTCAAAATAATATTTTTTATCCTAATTATTTTAAAATTATAATTATTTTTCATTAAAAGAAAAATAACATATATTTCTAAAAATTAGAAAATAAAAAATATTGATGATAATAATAATTTAAAAAATATATGAATTTAAGATAATTTATTATTATAAATTAAATTATTTTATTTTTTAAAAATAAATTAAAAAAATAAAAGTATGAATTATAACTATTCCAAGTTTCCAAGAAAAGATTGAAAAAATAAAAAAAGGAGAAAGGAAGCGTCATGATGTGATGATGACGCTTTCACATTACTTTCTCACACTTTCACATTACTTTCTCGTCACCTTCTAACTGCCTTCGTAGAAGTAAATAGGATGGTAATGGTCTCTCTCTCTCCCCGAAGTTTCTAGAAACCAACCTTAACTTTCCTCGCAAGGAGACGACTGTACGGACGCATAACATAGATAACTGACAAGTTTGCGTGGCACTTCAACGAATAAAATATTTTTATTCTTATCTTAGTCTAAATTCAACCTTGGAATATGACACAAATTTTATTAACCACTCAATATTCTAATATTAAACTTCTAATAACACTTGTAATGTACTACAGTAGACTTCTCCTAAGGGTTGTTTGGCTGGATAAAAAATAAAAGAATAAAAGAGAAAAATATTTAAATTAAATTAAAATAAATTAATTAAAACAATTCTTCTCCTTTTTTTCTATTTTTTCTCTAACAAACTCATCACTAGTATTTCGTTTAGAGGCTTTGAAATTTGAATTGACCAACAGAAGAACAAAAATTGTTTTTATTTTTACTTTAATAAAGTGTAAATATTTTATCCATTTTTTTTTCTCTCTCTTTTTCTTCTTTCGTCCAAACACGTCAGATATACAGAGAAAAGGTAGGAGGCTTCCCTAATGAAAAAAATTGGAATAGTACGGAACGTAGAATATACCAAAACTGGATGATATTTTTTTTCATTGGAACTGGAATAATATTTTTTAAAAAATATAACCGTCTATTCGTTTTATTTTAGGTGAAGTTGAAGAGAAAGAAGACAGATAAAAAAATAAATAAACTTTAAAAGGATAAATTGATAGATTTAATAAATACTGATACGATGACAAAATTATCTTAAGAGATATAAAAAATATACAATAGAAATAAAATTAAAAAAGAGGTGTAGGGTCCACCAAGATTTGTATTTAATGAACACATTGCATGTCATGGCATGATGGCACAATGGAAGGGAAGTGGGAGATTCTGCAACGCCGCCTACGCAGCGAGAATAACTGATGGTCATGTTAATATTTTTTCCACGCGCTTGTTAGCGAAACGTGTGTGACCATAAAACTTCTGAAATACGCTTCCATTTCCCTGGACATGTACGGTTATTCAAATTAAAAAGTTTTCCCTTCCATTTTTTTTTCCTTAAAAAATTATCTGTTATTTTAGCAATACTATTGTTTTCTTTTATAATTTTATCTCTGATTATCGTTTTTTCCCCTTCATTTACATACGTTTCATTGCAACTTTGAAAGAATTATAGTCATTTTCATGTATTTGTTAATGCCAAAATTTAATATTATCAATTAGTAATTAAAAATAATGTTAATACTATACTTTTCTTACAATTATTATACAAGTTAAAAATTATCATATATAATAATAGTTTTGAAAATATATATTATACAAAAATTATTTTAATTAAAATTATTTAAACTAGTGTATTAGAGATATTTATTGAACATTTTAATAAATGTTCATGTATAGAAAGTCTTTTAGTTTTTATTATAGGTAAAATTTACAATACATTGTTATAAAATTTCCGTTTCCAATAAGAAGATATATCTATTAAACCCATTTTCTTAATAATAACACTTTATATTTTGAAAATAGTTTTATATTTCAAAAATTCGGTATACAATGTATAAGTTTTGTAAAATATAGGTGTAAGTTTAAAAGATTTTTTATTTTATTTCACTTCATACAAAATAATTTTTTCTAAACATCATGCTGGTATAGTAGAATTAGCAAAAAACATCTTAGTAGTCAGAGGAAAAGAAAGCAAAAGTAATTCCCGTAGTAACGGCGAGCGAAATGGAAACAACCTAAACCGTGATTTTCATTTTTTGTGTTGCTTCATGAGAGGTAGAGAATATTAAAAAAATTAAATTGTGTATATAAAAGAATGTCAACCTCGTTTTATCCAATTTCTTATGTATTTGTGAAATTATGTCTATTTGCAGTCAAGTACAATAAATATTTAATCATTTTTCTGTATTTTGATTCATCAATCTTTTTCCTTTTCTCATTAGCATCAAGGTAAGTTATGGTTGTCATAGGAGTTTCAATATCTTTATTTTTCTCCTTGTCAAATTTTTTGATCAATTTATTCCAATATCTTGTTTGACATTCTTCATTTGTTTTACTTGAAATCCAATGAAGAATGTTAATTCTCTCATTTTTAACATTTCAAATTCATTTTGCATTGAGGATTATAATTCCTTACATGAAGAATTGTTAGTTGAACCAAAGACAATGTCATCAACATATATTTAAACAAGTAATCTCATGACAAACATTGAAAAATACTTAGGAGTATTAATACTACACTCATGAGTGATGTTCTTGAAGTCGAAAAATGTGGTTGAACGTCTTGAGGCATGACAATCACTAACCTAATAGGTTTATTTGTGGTATTCCACGCAAACCTCCCATAATACAACATAAACGTCTTCGCAAAGTTAAAAAGTTACAACAAAAATAAACAACACAATAATAAAGAGGGAGAGAGATTAATAGAAGTAAAGAGGAGAAGCAAACCATATCAATCAATCGATTTTTTTTCCTTAAACAAATATATGGTAACATCACAATTGAAAGATATTATCAATTTATTGTTTTAAATGGTCAAAGCAAATATTGTTAGCTAACGAAATCTCAAAAGTTTGAAATATAATTATGTTATCAAAATTGCATTTAACCATCATTTTAACGTTAAATTATTAACCAAGAGTTTGAATAAGTCAAATGAGCATTAAACTAATATAAAGAAAACATGAGACAAAGAGATTGAGAGTTACAAATAATTCATAATATTCTTTAATTAAACAAAACAAATTCTTTTAAAATAAGCATTAAAATTACAACAATCTCCCACGTATTTCAAAAGAATAAATTATGTTTAATAAATGAAATAAAATTCATGGGTTAACATGAGGTGTAATGCATTGGACCTGGTATCGTGTGATAGTGATCTACCAATCACAAGACACCCTCATAGTCTTTGCTATTATCTCTGTGTTACGCTACTAGACCACGTGCATGTCCGATATTTATGAGTGTTCTAGAGATCTCGCCAAGATCTCGTGCAAGCGACCCGCTTGCATTTTGCTTCCTTTCCTCTTTTTACCATCTAACTTTTATCTTTCTTCATGTTGTTCCGTTTATTTCATTTTGCATTTTTTTCATTACTTTCTAAAGTTTATTTTTCTAGTTTTACATGTGTTTTCCCATCTTTTTTTTGTTTTTTATTTAATTATTTTTTAAAACTGTTTTAATAGATACCTACGAATATATTTACAAGTATATGCACACTCAGAGACATATATAAATATTTAAAATAAAAATACATTACAAATATATTAAAATTATAATAATATAAGATTTTATAAATTGTAAACCTACAATCTGTACAAAATACGAGTTATTACATTAGTAAAATAAAAATTAGTGCATCACATTCACTAATGCATCCCAAAAAATTTTTAGTGGAGGCAAAAAAAAAATAATCCATAATATGTTCACGGATGAAAAATCGTAATAACTTTTATAAAATATACAATTTCATGCTAAAAAACCAAAATATTTAAGCTTTTACAAATTTAAAATAATAAATTGGATAAAATTGGTATTTTTTTTCTCTTTTATAATTTTTTATAAAAAATATTATGTTGAGCAACATTTATTTTTCTATAGAGCAGACACACTAATTATTTAATATATTTAAGTAAAAAGATTTACTTAGTGGACAATTACTCCCATAGATGACAATATAGATCCATCCATGATCACATTGATTCTTGCTTTTTTTAATACCAATTTGACTTTTTTTTTTTTATTACTGGTTTCACTTCATCTTCTATCAAAAGAAAATGGCCATCAATGCTGATTTTAAGGCATAAGTATTGTTAATAAAAAGAATAATCATATTAAATACAAAAATGGCCCGATCATTTATCAAAGACCAATTTTCGATAAAAGAGAAGGTTCCTTGCATCTTATTAAAATTTCCATTAATTAAACAATTACTGTTAATTCAACTGAAGTTACTTAAACAAGTAATCATTGAATTAATGTTGGAATTCCAAAATTCATTGTAAATTTTCTTACAAATTTATTTTTGCAAACTTACATTTATAGTTACTCCATATTCATATCAAATTACTAGTATTTTTTTTAGTAATTCCAACAAATCCAATGTTATACCTATATTTTTAGTGTGCTAATGTTGGAAATAGATTTTTATTCAAAAATTACTTTATAATTAAGGAATCTAAATACATTACTAATTTTGGAGTAATTTTTTCACAACAATCACTAATTAAATTAATTTTAAATAATAATATTTTTTAAAAACAATCATTACCAAAGTCAATCTTTCTATGTATAACGTTCGATACTTTCAAACTTTCAAAGATAATCAGTATATTTTAATTATTTTTTACTAAATAATAACGAAAGAGTATTAATATTATTATTTAGCACATTTAATATTTTAGAATATTTATAATCATTAATCTAGAAAAATCTTTAATGGTAATAGATTTATAGAACTCATAATTAAAAAAATACATTTTTTTATTTATCACATTAAATGCCCAGCAATTACTTCATTATTGTCATTACTGTCAATAAATTTGTTTTCTTTTAACCAT
>PYAF01002109.1:1695775-1712119 GCA_007407185.1 Glycine tomentella
GAAAGAGTATTAATATTATTATTTAGCACATTTAATATTTTAGAATATTTATAATCATTAATCTAGAAAAATCTTTAATGGTAATAGATTTATAGAACTCATAATTAAAAAAATACATTTTTTTATTTATCACATTAAATGCCCAGCAATTACTTCATTATTGTCATTACTGTCAATAAATTTGTTTTCTTTTAACCATTAAAAATCTTGTGAAACGCCAACTTATTTATTACTCCTGTGTTTAGGATAAAAACAAAATACTAGTAGAAAGAAGGAAATAAAATAAAATTTTAATTTTACAAGTAATTTTGTATATCTTTTATTCTTTTTTTAAAAAAAGACAATTTTTTCTCATACATCTTTCTCAAAATACAGCATATACATAAATATTACTACCATTTTGAATAATTATAATCATTCAATAATTTTTTCTTCCATTTCATTTCTATTCTATTTTTATTATTTCCTTTTTTTTATTTTACCATATTAGTATTATTTTATTATTATCATATATTTTCCTTTTATTACCACAATACCCAAAATGGAGTGCACGTGTAATGACCACTCATTTGTAGTGTTACTACTTACTATTTACTATTATCTGCAAATTAAAAAAATGGAAAAAGAAAAAGAAAAAGAAAAAGAAAAACAAGGACAACTTTTGAAATTCATCTACCTGTCTGTTGCTCTTCTGTCTTTCTTTTCCTTCCATTGGAAAACTTTTACCTTCGCTGCAATCCAAGCACCAGTACGTTTCCTACTTATAAGGCCACTACTCTTTCCCCACTCACGCATATCACACTTCCTTTGCTCTTACCATTAACAAATATTCTTTCTCTCAAATCCTCTTTCTTTCTCTAAAATGTCTCGTCGCGGTGGCTCTAAACAACAACCAGATTCACGCCGTCCAGCACCACCGTCCACGGCGCCTTCTCCCGCCGGAAGAGGACGCGGCCGTGGCCGCGGAGAATCCTCCTCAGTTCCCGCTCCTTCTCCGGTGAATGTACCATCCGCTCCTCCTCCGGTCGAAAAGCAACTAACATTGCAACCGTCAGCGCCGTCGTCGACGAAGGCGGTGACGTTCAGTGAACGGCCAGGGTTCGGTCTTGTAGGGAGGAAAATCAAAGTTCGAGCGAATCATTTCCAAGTCCAAGTCGTTGAACAAGATCTATTTCATTATGACGTTCGTAATCTCAACAACCGAACTCATGCATTTCATTCTAACGATTTCATCATTTTATTTATTTTTTATATTTTATTTTGACTTTGATTTTCTGGTTTGAATGTTAGTGTATTGTTGTTTGTTTGGCTTTTACGAGTGCGATTGAGAAGAAACACTGAGATAATGTTTCTGAAAGAGTTTGCTGTATGAATAGGTCTCTATCAATCCCGAGATTAAGTCCAAGAAGGTTTCCAGAGAAGTTATGACTCTGCTTGTCCAAGCGCACTGTGAAAAAGTTCTTGGAAATCGCATACCGGCCTACGATGGGCGAAAGAGTCTTTTCACCGCTGGACCCTTGCCCTTCGAATCGAAGGATTTTGTGATCGTGCTGAAGGACGAAGATGAACCAGGCTCGTCTTCTTCCGCGCCTGCTAGGTGTTTTATTTTTTATTTTTATTTTTTAAAGCGTGCCATTAATATTTTTCTGTCGTTATTATTAGTGATTATTATCATTATTATTGTTATTGTAATAATAATATTTGATTAATGTTTGATTAATTGCTGGTTATTTGTTTCTCTTGGAATTAGGAAAAAACGTGAACGCGAGTTTAAGGTCACCATCAGGTTTGCTTCCAGGACTGACCTTCACCACCTCGTTCAGTTTCTCAGGCGTTGTCAGTTGGATTGTCCTTATGAAACTATTCAGGCTCTTGATGTTATTCTGCGTGCTACACCATCTGAACGGTAGGGTTTATGCTTTTTTTATTTTATTCATGCGTGTTCGTTGTTTGGTTTCGTTCGATTTTGATTTGATTTGTTGTTTTCGGTGTTTTACTGACTTTTGTTGTAGTTGTTGTCAAATGTAGGTTCGATGTGGTGGGAAGATCGTTTTTCTCGCCTTCTTTGGGGAAGCCTGGAACGCTTGGTAGCGGAACAGAGTATTGGAGGGGCTATTACCAGAGCCTTCGTCCAACTCAGATGGGCCTGTCTCTAAATATTGGTTGGTTTTTTACTTCTCTTAATATATGTTAATTTCTGTTAATACATGTTTAATTGTTAATACTTCTTCGAGTGTTTTGCATAATGCTGTCTTTGTCAACTGAATCATACTTGTGTTGCAGATGTGTCAGCGAGGGCGTTTTATGAGGCTATTCCTGTGATTGATTTCATTCAAAACCATTTTAGGGCCAATCCTTCCAGGTCTTTGCCTGATCAGGATCGAATCAAGGTATTTGTAATAGATTTTAAGTTGTTGATTGTTCATATTGGGCTACCTTTTGTTTATGCCTGCCTGCTAATGAGTTCCGGGAAAATGAAAAAGGGGGTTGTATAAGTAAATGAACAAACTATGTACTGTAGTTTATCTGGATTATTCTTTTGGAAAGGTTTTCATGATAATTTTTTCTCTATTGTCATTCAGAAAATGTATGCAACCATTATGGGAATCATCATCATGTCTTTTCTTTTTTGCTTTCTAATTTGCAGCTAAAGAGAGCATTGAGAGGAATCAAGGTAGAAGTTACTCACGGAAAGAATCTTAGACGTTACAAGATCACTGGAGTCACAAAAGAACCACTCAGAGAGCTAACGTGAGCAAGTTATGCTATTGTTTCCATTCTAATTGTTGTTCCTATTTTAATTTCAAGGTGGAGACATCGGAACAAAATACAAGTAGTTTTTTTTGCCTGAAATTGAATTGTTCTCGTTGTTTCGGTTATCATAAATTAGTTCATTTTTAAATGGTAAAAATGCTTTTGTACATTATTTTTGTTTGGTTTGTTTCATGAATTAATAAATTTAAAAGTTCCTTCTCTGTTGTTATACTTGACTTGATTACATGTAAAAAGCACAGGAGCATAATTTGATTAATCTAACTATTGGATTTTGTTCTTTGGTATCTTTTAGGTTTACTCTTGATGACAATAGAACAAAAAGCTCAGTTGTTCAATATTTTCATGATAAATACAATATTGTGTTGAAGCATACGCTTCTTCCTGCTCTTCAAGCTGGTAGTGACAGTAAACCAATTTTTTTGCCTATGGAGGTTTGTCTCTGCTCCACTCTATCCTTTTATATTTATAATAATCGTAAACATCTGCTAGTTGTTTTTGGTTATACTTACACTCTTAATTCCTGATTATGATTATTTATTTTTAATTTTTATTGTAGCTTTGTCAAATTGTTGCTGGACAGAGATATACAAAGAGATTGAATGAGGAGCAAGTAACTAATCTTTTAAAGGCAACTTGTCAGCGTCCTCGTGATAGGGAAAACTCTATCAAACAGGTACCTTTCTTTTTATGATGCTATCAACTTGTCTCACGACTAACATTTTGCCATTTGACAGGTTGTGAGGCAAAGTAATTTCAGCACAGACAAGTTTGCGTGTCACTTTGGAATTCAAGTGAAGGAGGAACCAGTATTGCTTGATGCTCGGGTTTTGCCTCCCCCAATGGTATACATATTATTATGCTTGAAATAATTTGACAATTTATATTTTATAATATCTAATTTTCTTTTGTTACTGCAGCTAAAATATCATGGCACAGGTAGAGAATCATGTGTTGAACCCAAAACAGGTCAATGGAATATGATTGATAAGGTGGATCTCTGAATGCATTTTTTGTTTGTTTGTATAGAAACTGATACAAATGTTTTAAAAATACTGCAGTGGCCTCTTTGAATGACGAGTCTATTGAAGAGTATTAGTTATCTTAGAAAATGTGGTACTTTTGTGTTCTTTTTATGATGCCAAGTAATCTAATAATGATTTTTATGTGACATTCATGTTCAATCTTAAAATTTATGTTGAAGTTATTTTATCTTTGTTTAAGTTGTATTGTCAATGTTCAGGTGAATGGATCTGTCATATATATGTTAGATATGGGTAGTGTGCTATAATGTAGTAAACACAGTGAGTTATTAGAATTAAATTTATTTTCAATTACAGTATTGTAAGCCACTTAGTTCTATTATATAATTATTATCTGTTTGCAGCAGAACAAAGATTTAGTCCCTAAGTCCCTTGTTATATTTTGTAGAAAATGGTTAATGGTGGTGCTTTGCAACATTGGACTTGCCTCAACTTTTCTGGAAAAACGAACCGAGAGTTGCCTGCTGTATTTTGTCGTGAGTTGGCCGAAATGTGTAATAAGAAGGGCATGGTATGATGTTAGTATGAGCCATTTGTTAGTGTGTTTTCTTATGGTTACATTGTTGATAACTTTCTTTTTTGTTTGGATTTTATGCCAGCGATTTAAATCAGAGCCTTTGCTGCCCATAACATCTGTTCATAGTAGTCAAATAGAGAGTGCTCTTGTGAATGTGCATGAGAAGGCTATTGCAAAACTAGCAAACCAAGGAAGACTTGAATTATTGATCATAATTTTACCTGATTTTAAGGGATCATCCTATGGTTAGTGTCTTCTATGTTCAAACTGAACACTCTAATTTGATTTTATTATGTTAAATCATTCTTGTTTTGGCAGGGACAATAAAGCGTATTTGTGAAACTGAGTTAGGGATAGTATCTCAGTGTTGTCTTCCGAGGCATGTTTACCAGATGAAGCCACAATATCTTGAAAATGTGGCCCTCAAGATAAATGTGAAGGTTGAAGTTATCCAATAAACACTTTTTTAGTAAACTTTTTGGTTTCCTGTTGAAGTTATCCAATAAATAACTTTCTTTTTGTATTTTTTTCCTTTTAAATATTGAACCTGTCATTGTTTATATAGGTTGGTGGCAGTAACACAGTATTGAATGATGCAATTGCTAGAAGAATTCCTCACGTGTCTGACTTACCAACAATAATCTTGGGTGCGGATGTAACTCATCCACAGCCAGGGGAAGATTCTAGTCCTTCTATTGCTGCAGTAAGTTCCCTTTTCTGCACTGTTTCCAGTTTTTTTATTGGGTACCATTTTTAATTTGTTTAATCGCTGAATGTTGGTATAGGTAGTTGCATCTATGGATTGGCCTTATGTAACAAAGTACAGAGGAGTTGTTTCTGCCCAGACTCACCGTGAAGAAATCATCCAAGATCTTTATAATACATATGAAGATCCTGTGAGGGGAAAGACGCATTCAGGAATTATCAGGTACTAGGGACACGGGATTGATGTGGTATTTCTGCTCAGACTCACCGTGAAGAAATCATCCAATTGATTTTCTTGCCTATGTTTTTCAGGGAGTTACTTCGTGCTTTCCGTTTGTCAACTAATTGTAAGCCAGAGAGGATAATATTCTACAGGTTGGATTTGGTTTAACTTAATTGTTCTTTTTATTTTACATGTTTTAATTTAAATTTATTTTTCAACTTCCATTTGTGCTCAACAGAGATGGAGTAAGTGAGGGCCAATTCAGCCAGGTTTTGCTGTACGAGATGGATGCAATACGACGTGTATGAAGAATTGCCTTACTGCTTACTGCTCTTCTTGTTCAGGATTTATTTATTTTCCATGTTCATGAATATTGCTTTGATATTTCTTGTTTCAGGCTTGTGCCTCACTACAAGAAGGCTATTTGCCCCGTGTTACTTTTGTGGTGGTCCAGAAAAGACACCACACAAGGTTATTTCCTGCAGAACACGGAAGGCGTGATCAGACAGATAAAAGTGGAAATATATTGCCAGGTTTTGTATCTCTCTTGTATTTGGCCATAATGCATTTCACATGCCCCCCCCAAATTTATTGATTTTGTGTACTTTCAATAAAGGGACTGTCGTGGACACTCAAATATGCCACCCTCGGGAGTTTGATTTTTACCTCAACAGTCATGCTGGAATACAAGTAATACAGTACTCTAAGATGGATCAACTTTAGTATGCTATTTTATTGTTCCAAAGGCATTTGACAGGCATTTGACAGGTTCTCTATTTTTGATTCTGCTATTTCTTTTTTTTGCAGGGAACTAGTCGACCAACACATTATCATGTGCTGTTCGATGAAAATAACTTCACTGCTGACGAGTTACAAATGCTTACAAATAATTTGTGTTATACGTAATTCTCCTTCTGCACTGCTGTTTTTTGCTGCTATTATCACAAATTGCCATTATTATTTCTCTACTACTATTATTAATCAAAAAATGTATTTTAATTTCAGGTATGCAAGGTGTACTCGATCAGTCTCGATAGGTTTGATACTTAAATTTTTTTTTTCTATTCCATATACGATAGCACATGTTATCATAATTTAATTCGGAGTTGATTCTTTTTTTGCAGTTCCGCCTGCATATTATGCACATTTGGCTGCCTTCAGGGCTCGCTATTACATGGAAGGTGAAACATCAGATTCTGGTTCTGCAAGTGGAGGCCGCCGGGCTGCTAACTTTGAGATTAAATTGCCTTCGGTTAAGGAAAATGTGAAAGATGTGATGTTCTTCTGTTGAAGGCTGTGGTAGGCTTTTGTGAAGATGGGGGATGCTTTTGTGAGATGCGTTTTGTGAGGGGGGGGGGGGGGGGTATTGATATGAGATTAAGTTTGTTTTTGTGAGATGCGTTTTGAGATTAAGTTTGCTATCTTTTCTTAATTTTAGTTGCTGCTACATGCAAAGTTCAGTTATATACAAAGTTTCGTTAGCTTTTCGGTCCAAATATCTTGACACAATTGAAGCAATTTTTGCAGGCTGGATTACGGATGGGAATTTTAGTCTTTAATATAATGATGCATTTGAATGAGAAATTGAAGCAATATTTTCAGATAGTTCACAATTATCTTTTATTTGTATGAGAAATTGTACATGCTAAACTTTCTGCTTAACTGCAACCCACCACCCAAATACTTTTCTACAAATTTCCTATTTGCTCAACTTTTCTACCCACAACGCTCCGTTGTTTACCACTTATTCCTTACAATTCTTCACTAAAATGTTTAAGTTGTAAAATATTGTGGTCATCCTTTTTACGATTCATTTGAAAATAGATTTGGAGTACGCGACTACCAACTTGTAGGGATGACAAAACGAGACAGTGGTCCGCTATCAATTGGCAGGACGGGGTGGAGTTTTCGGTGGTCTATCCCATCAGCCTGCTATATTAATTTATTTAAAATAATATTTATTAGATATGTTATAATTATAAAACGAGTACTAAAAATAAAATAAAAAATAAGGGTAGGGACTTTAGTTTAGAGTTTTAGTTTTAACAAAAAATAATAATATATGATGTAGATGATGAAGGACAAGGTGACAAAAATGCAAAGTGGAGGGAGTTATTTCATCTTGAGACTACATCTAATGTTCTTAAAATAGATGATAATTGATTTGTACATTTGTTATGACATTTGAGACTTTTAGTTTGATTTATGTATAGTTACTGTATTGTTTAAAATCTTAGACTAATTATGACTTTGTGTTCTGATTTGATTATTTAATTGATACACTTTGTGTTGTGATTTATTTAACTATTTGGTATATTTATTATTAAAAATTATTATTATATTTTCTGTTGTCTTTTTCTTTTTGCAAAAGAGGATAATGAAACTTAGTTATTCACACGTGTCAGCCTATTGTTAATATTATGTTAAAAATATATTTTACGAAATAATTTAAAAATAATAATCCTTGAAGGTCTCAAATCTGAATTTTCTCGTTATTAGCACAACATTTTAACCAATTAAGTTAATGGACCAATTATATTAAAAAATAATTAATATCGTTGTATAAAACACTAAAATTTCTAATGTATATTTAATACACATATAAGTTTATATAATAAAATTTGTAATAATTAATTTTGATCTAATAATATAATTTTTTACATATATAAATTTTAAATAAAAATCATAGGTTTAATAAAAAATTATGTATGTAAAAAAATATATTATGTGATCAAAATTAATTGTTACAAAATTTATTATATAAATTTATGTGTATTATAATAATATCAATTATTTTTTAGTATAATTAGTCTATTAATTCAGATGGTCGGGACGTCGTACTAGTGAAAGTCATAGATTTGAAACCTACATGAGTCAATGCCGTATCAACTATTTATAAGGATATTTTTTATTTTTTCCTTTTAATGTGATTGTATGAAGAAATATGATGATGGGTGCAGGAAGAAAATTCCTTTGATTGGTTATCTAATTGGCAATTGTATCATGGCGAAATTACAACACAAATAGCGCATAAGTTTCATAGTTATACTGCTTTGACACGCATAAATTTCATAGTTATAGCGCATGAATTGAGGAATGTTACTTAACAGCTGCTTTGCTTATAGTTTGTTGATGTTTTCTTTGGCGGTGACTGGTACCAAATATCCTGTTCTGCACATTCTAATGTGTTCAATGTAAATGTAAATATTAGCTTTGTTCCACTAAACAAATTGAGAAGTGAGTTTTATCTTGTGACTTATGAGGCCATTTAGATTACCACTTTTTTATTCTTTTTACTCGTATTTGGAATCTATGGCTGCCTGTTATTAATGGCTGTGGACTGTGGTAATTGATAATTGGTAGCATAGTCAGCCAATTTCAATTGTTTCACGTAAATTTACATTGCATAACAGAGTAAAAAGACAAAGAGCCAACTATTTTAATTTATATCCTCGTCTGTGATTTGTTCTACATAAATTATAATTTTTCACTTCTTAAAAATTTTGTAAACTAGAAAATAAAAATTAGAATGGATATTAAAAGGGGCTTCAAACACCCATATTTCTTTATTTTTTTTTGTATTTTTTTAAGTTAGCATCAGTTCCATTGGATTAAAAAGATTGTCGTGAAACCTGCAGGTTAAGCTGCAATGGATTCAAGATACTTAAGGAGATTGTACAAAAATAGACATTCAGTGAAATGCTAAAATTATTTGGTTAATTCTGGTCGGTTTTCTACTAATGCTAATGACTATTACTATCACTGTTCTGTCTAATCTTCATTTTCTTCATCAAATGGGATCTAAGTTGCATGTAAAAAATGAAATGAGGAAACTAGGACGCTACAATTACGAAATAATTAAATGTCGTCTGTGTTTTCCTCATATGATGAGTGTTAGGCACCAAGTTCTATTCTATCACTACTCCTAAAGTCTACCATTAAAGCTACAAAAAAGACTAATAAAATAAACTTCACGAAGAGAGATAATTTGATAGTGGGAAAGGGGTGGGGCTGTATAAATAGCTTGATATTTCCTAAGCTTCTTTCCAATCTTTCAGCTCATGCATATTTTATGCAAGCTGGAATTATCAACAAAATTAAATTTTGCCTATGAAAAAATGATCGATAATCCAAAATTAATCTTAAAACTAACTTTGAAAGGGCAAGGGTAGATGAATATGGAGAATCAACATTGGAAAAAGACCTTCATATTGAAGGTATGACTAAAGTTGCCTTACCATCGATCTTGAGTTTTTACTTAGTAGTTAGTACATAGACAACAATGTGGCAGTAAAGGTGACTGATGATTTGGTTTGACGTGCAATTTGATTTTATTTTTAGAAGAGAATTCATCCGAACCAAACAAAAAGTAACATGTGGTTCAAAAGTTTTATTTAAACCAGAGTTTTAAAACTCAACTCCAACCAACTGGTTTGACCAAGATTCCAAGAATTGGTCTTGTAGACGTTTCGGTTTATTAATTGGATTTGGATTTAAACATGACCAGGAAATGATGTCATTGTAGACGTTTCAGTGCTTTTTTTTCCCCTGAAAAAGTTGTACACAAGTATGAGTATCTTATGTGCTGTATTTTAATTTTGGGCCACAGATACGTACCATATCCTAATCTCGTATGCGTTGATCCCTGATATTCACTGAAGCTTATGCATTAATTTACAACAGCAGGTTATGAGAATTCATCTGGTTCAAGAGTCGTGAATGGTGATGTTACATGACTGTAATTTCCATGAATTTGTTCGCCTTAATAATTCTGTCTCGAACCCTGTTGAGTAGAGGAGTTCACAGTATAAGGATACTTTATTGGTTTGCTTCATTCTTAATTTTTAAACTTTCAGTTTTTAATATGTCAATGCATATTTTTGAAATACTATAATTTACTATTTGGTTCCCAATTAAGGAAGATTGAAAGATGATAAAGTAATAAATGTGTAAATAAGTAGTAACATAATTCATTTCAGACAAGTGTGATAATTTCAAAACTCCAAAAATGAGGTATAACTTGTATCTTCGTTTCAAATTTCAATCAATAATCAAGTTAATTTACAATGTTACAAGAATACAAAATCCCTGACAGACATGTCTGACAAAAAAAAAGTGACTTACATTACATAAGCACATGAAGCTAAAATAGACAACCGTATACCTATTGTGTAGAAAGAAAACACAAACGGCAATATCCAAGTAGTAACGTGTGGTCTTGACGATTGCCACAAATATATAGCAGCAAGAGAATATACATAGCAAAAAAAGAATGTCAGTTCCAATTCCACATGCTACAAAATTAGTGTTATGTGCATGAGGAGAGCAAGGAAGAGTGTCTTTATCAACATGTGAGGCCCATCACGTAAAGAAGAGCTGCCACTTAGCTCTCCTGCGTCCACAAACTCACTTCTGCCCCTACCAGCTGATGCAGATACATTAACCGGCAATGAACCTATATTAATGGATTTAAATTGAAAAAAACATATTAGAGTATGATGTAGCCTAAAACACATACAATGCAACACAGCCCTAAAGAAGCAGCGCTGGCCCAATGGTGAGTAAGACCTAAAACAAATTGAGAGATATTTTTTTACTTCAAATTAGAGAGCTATATGTCAGACCTTATTGCTAATATATTTAGCTTTATAAAAACTAATAACGAATAACTTTTTGGTGGTGAGACTAAAGCTTGAGCTTTAGTAGTCTTATCTTGGAACGGTTATGTAAAAAAGACTTTTCATAAGTAAAAGAAATCGTTATTTACACATGCTGTTCGCTATGTGCCTTCAGTGTAGTGTAGGTGAAACTTACAATCATAGTTAGCCCATCCAATGCGTTGACCAGCAAGATCATAGACAAAAATTTTGTCTTTTAATACGAGGTCTGCCGCAAAAGAGTGCAATGTTGTCAGTATCATAATCTTGAAGAAAAACACAACATGATAGTTATCTGATAACAATAATTTACACAAGAACAATATTTTTTATAATTGATATTCTGGAAGATTAAGAACATGCAGTTATTAGTTCTAGTGTTTAAGCCCCAACAGCAGCAAGAATGTAAGGATTACTATTTGATTCTATACTATTTGTTGGCATATATAAAAAATTAATCAACACAAGGATTTTCTTTCTAAATATAAGCTTTAAGATCCAACAATTGTTACCTGAACTTCAATCACATGAAAAACTTGTTTTTATGTATCCTTATGATATATCACCATACAATAGCACGGATATAGGACTAAAGTTTCCAAACTAGCAGCATACCTCCAAGAATAGTTATACTTTGACCAGAAATTTTCTGAAAGCCAATACACCACACTGATCCCTCACCCTGCAACACACGGGTTAATGTCCTTGTACAAGTGAGATAACATGCACAATAGACAAATTAGAGGTGGTGTAATAATAACATGCATAGAGAAAATAAAGGCAGATATTTAGTCGAAGCAGCAGCCTAAAATGTCCAGAATAGATAACCAGAGTTGCTTTGAGATGTGTACTAAACTTTCCCAATGATAAAAGTTCATTTTTAGAAATGAGAATTAGAAGAGATGTAAGGGAGATGGAAAGGCATTGAAAATGATAAAATTTTAAAATTATAACAAAACTACAAAAGGAACTTTTACAGCAGTTGCTACTGCAGGATAATTTTGCTACATCACTACAAATTATTAGATATCTAGATCTATCGATATATTTGCAGATCATGTAATCCAGACATTAATCCTTTGAAAAATGAATAAAAGGAAACTAAAGCTTGAATACTCACAATAAAATTCTGCTGCATAAGGTAATCCTGTGGTCGTAAAACCAGAGATGCACCACCAGCGAAGTTCAGACTTACTTGCGGAAAAATGTCAACATTGCTAAAAACAGAATAGCCAGAAAGAGATAGATAAAGAGTGTCAAAATCTTATATTTTTAGAATCCAAACATGAATAGAAGAATGTCAGAAATCAACAAAATATGTATGAAGAGTTCAACTTAACCTGGAGGTGGTTATTAAGTAACACTGATTTCCCCTGGAAAGAACACTGCGTACAGATTGCGGAATAACAGCTGTAATCTGCGTCAACAATAATTTTGCTATTAATTATTGATAAATTTCGTAAAAAGGAAAATAACATCACTATTGCTAACCACACATTAAGAATCAAAGCATTATCTATTATTTATCAATTAGATAAAAAGAAATTACCTAACAGAACTCACCGCAATGACAAAGGGATTGTAAGCCTCTTCTGCAAGGTATGCCAAAGTTGTTCCGGAATCGACAATGGTACCTCTGTTGTTTGATGTAGCAAAAACTGCAGGGGCAATCGGCACAATTTGGTCATTAACAGAGATGCTCTGCAGATTTAAATTGTAATGTGGCCTGAAATATTTCCCAAGGAAGCAATTAGTCTAACCATTTTTCACAAAGAATATTCTTCAAAGCCATTTCAATAGAAATAAGTTTAGTAATATATTTGGACTAAAATTCTTATTCAACTTCTGTATAATATGTAAGTAAGCAATAATGAATGCAAATTTTTGGTAAAAAATAAAAATCAGTAACCATGAGAGTTCTAAAATCCAAAATTGTGCCTGAATTTATCTATAAATTCCTAGTGAAAAAAATAAAAATACTTCATGTACAAAAGGATACCTATTAAGCAGTGGAAGGAAGGTTAAGATATTTAGTTGTCAAGCTATTCAAGGCTTAAAATCAATAAACTAAGTTTTGCTGACTTGAGGTAAAGATCACGCTTTATACAAATAGAAATCAATTTAAGAGTATCAAAAGCTTAAACAAAAAGTAAATGACTCTGATTCGAGATGGAACATGTTCTCTTTGTGGGTATTGATGACTGATTTCAATGGCTTTGAGGTTTAAACATTTGCACAATATAAAATAAATAGAACCACTTGACCAACCAGTAATCCCTGAATGAAATTGCTTTGACCTTACACAAGGCACCTTTCCAAGAGCAGGCACCCAAGTACATTGCAAATATTGAAAACACTACTGCATTCATCCCATAGTTCTATAGATGTTAATTGGTACAGTGACAAACCATCAAAGTGCCAAATAATCTTCAGGTGAACAGTTTCACAATCATATTCCTAACTGGTGTGCTAGATATTATAAATTGATTTTATTTATTTGTCTTATTAGGCTCCTAAGAACTAAGACAAGAAGCACCATCAACTTATCAACTTGCTTTTTCCATATCATACAAAAGATCAACAGAACTCAACACTTGACCAAAAATTTTGATCTTCAAGTCAAAGACATAATCTAAAGTATAAATATCATATTAAAATTTCACTGAATCCATTAAGCAGCACTACATTTACCAAAGATTTCAGCCGACGAAACAGCATGTATATAGCACATAACAAAACCACAAATAAATAATTGATATAAAGAAATTGAAATGTAGCATATAGTCAAACAAATGAACGTACTGTGATGGAACAAGTGGACTATAAACTATGTTTGGCTCCACAATTTCACCAAGAACCAATACACCCCCACCACTATTATCTCCTTTCAGGCAATGGGAGAACACTCTTGGTGCTATTCCTTGCGACGAGAGTTGCGAAATGACAGACATGCCTTGTTGCCCAAATCCAAATATCCCATCAACTGCTCTCTCAGACTTTGTTAAGTCCCCAGTCTGCAGGATGCTACAACTGTTCCACAGCACAAAATTATAAGGCAATGCTTTCCAATTTTAAACTAACAAATACATGGGAATGCTATTTTGAACCATTTCAGACTCACAATACAACAACAACAAAAGCCTTATCCTACATGATGAGGTTGGTTATTTCAAACTAATGATAGCTCACCCAAAAACTACGGATGCCGAAGAATTTGTTGTCAAGGTTCCCTCAAAAATACTAGCAAAATGCATCAAGTCTGAGACATAATAGCCCGATGTCCCACTACCATCTCCATACTGAAATGTGTAAGTGCACTGGTTGTTCCGACCGGAACAGCTTGCATCCGAGGTCTGTACTCCACTCCTGCACCTTCGGTCTGAACAAGAGATCAACGAAGATGTTGACGAACTCCCAGGGTCAAAGTAATTGAGCTGAATCTGCAACCAAATCCAACAATGATGATACTCAATTAGTATTCACAAATCCCAAAAGTACATTGATCATATTGTCATACAAACTGAGTACTGAATTAACTACAACAAACTAATAAATAAGGAACAGGGAAATTAAATTTACTTGGAGCCCACTTGTCTGAGGACAACCGTTGCAGGACCCACAACTAACCCAGAGAACATTACTGCCAGTGTCAATCTGCACATAAAATTCCCTTGGAGGAGTACCCAATTTCACCTTTGTATAGTAAAGCCTGTAACATTGAATTGAGAGCAAAAAACATTAAGCAAAACAACAAGGATTGGAATTGGAAAGGAGAGAAATTCAAAAACCAAACATTCTTCTTCCATTCAAATTTTATATTAAATACATTTTAAAAAAAGAAGCTCAGAATTAAGAGCCACAGATGACGAAAATAACAAATTTGATGACACACACGAGAGCAATTGACCCAAAAAAGTAAAATTTAAAAGAGGGGTTGATAGAATTACCCGACTTGTGAGGGATCGAAGGTGCCTTTGACAGGGAAATCTACAACGTAGTTCGTAGACTGCAACATTCTACGATGTCTGAGGCTGTCCCTCGCTCTGAGCTCACTCAATTCCACCCCATCATTCGAAGGGAACGCTCTTTCCAGGGTCAGGGTCACCGGAGACCCGACAACCGCCGACAGAACAACGGCGGCGAAGAGAAAAGCGGCGGCCACCGCTTCCATTTTTGTGTCGGTTGGAAAGAGTGGAAGAAGAAGAAGGGAAAGCGAAGCGGAATTGAGACAGTGACAGTGACGCTAATGGAATATGAAAACACAAGGCAACGCGGCGCAGAAATTTGTGGTGTTGCTGTTGATGTACTTCATGATCGTGATTCTAGAGAGAGAAAGAGAGCTAGAGAGAGAGAGAGACCTCAACGAAACCTGCTGGCTGCAAATTTCTTTGACAAACACAAGAATAAGGGATTAAGTAAAGTTACAACGTAGTATTATATTTTTACTGCAATGCCTCATACATCTTTTATACTTCATGTTCGTTATTCCCAGTCGACCAAAAAATAAAAGTTCGTTATTCGAGCATCTAATCTAATAATATAAAATTTATAATTTTTTTTTTTTGTTCGGTATCACATTGCATTGAATCAGAAGTTTTGACGGTTCGAAGGAAATACACATGTCAATAATACAGAAGTTCGTATGACACATGTTACAATTTCATGCTTCGTAAAACTAAAAATTGGTTCTATAATATTATTACAACAATTAATGAGTGTAAATTTTGCCCTGATTAATTGTTCATAATTATTCAAAATTTGAATTTTACAATTTATTATAGCCAGCTAAAAAACGTAAACTTAATTTAAAGCAATTAAGGCAATTTGTCTGCCAACAAATGCATTTATACTAATTTACTCCTGGGACAAAGTTTAACTATATGAAATGCTTAAAATGATTTTTTTTAATGATTTTCAAAGTAAAAATTTTAATTTATTTTAAAATAATATTAAAAAACACATAAAAAAGCTGCATTTAGATTTTATCTTTATCTTTATTTTCAATCAAAATAACAAGTTCAAAGAATTTAATTAGACTGTGGTATATATTGATTAGGTAAAGAAAATGTATTATTTTCAACTAATAATTATTAAAATCATCTTAAACTAACATATTATTTAAACGTATAATTTATATAAATTTATAATATATTGAACATAAAATAATTATTATATAAAATATTAGTTCTTATTTTTAATTAATAGTCATTTAAATAATTGATTTAACAGAAATTTCATGATGATAATCAAAATAATTTAATTATAAGACAAAATTTAATATGTTACTAATTTTAGGCGCCATCAATACTTATTGGAATTATACATAATTTATTTCCATCACAATTAATTACATTCATTAAATCATATGATAAGTATTTTAAAATTTAAGTTTTTATTATTGTGATGGAAATCAAAGCCGTGTTACAC
>PYAF01002109.1:1712219-1736059 GCA_007407185.1 Glycine tomentella
GAAATTTCATGATGATAATCAAAATAATTTAATTATAAGACAAAATTTAATATGTTACTAATTTTAGGCGCCATCAATACTTATTGGAATTATACATAATTTATTTCCATCACAATTAATTACATTCATTAAATCATATGATAAGTATTTTAAAATTTAAGTTTTTATTATTGTGATGGAAATCAAAGCCGTGTTACACTTTATAAATTCAGCAGGTTTTAAAAATAAGATTTTCATTTTTTGTTATTAAACAAATGGAAGAGCTGCCGATAAATTATTATTTAATTCATTGATTATGTTTTACGTATGTGTTGTAATTATTAAAAGAAAATTCAACTAATATATAATTTAAACGTATAATTTATATAAATTTAGAATATATTAAACATAAAATAATTATTATATAAATTATTAGTTATTATTTTCAACTTATAGTGATTTAAATAATTTCTTTAACGAAAACTACATGATGCTAATCAAAATAATTTGATTATAAGATAAAATTTTATATGTTGCTAATTTTAGGCGTCATCAATACTTGATTGGAAATGTACGTAATTGATTTCCATCATAATTAATTACATTCATTAAATCATATGATGGTTAATATTTAAATTTTTATTATTGTGATGGAAATCAAAGCCGTCTTACACGTTACAAAATCAGCACGTTTTAAAAGTAGTATCTTATTTCATTTTTATTAGATTAAAATATAATTTTCATTTCTTTATTTTTTTTAATTCATAATTTAGTTTCTCTATTTTTAATCAAGACATTTTATTTTTCACTTTTAAAAAATCACAATTTTAGTCTCTATATTTTTTAATTGTGATATTTTGTCCTCCATTTTAAAAAATTACGATTTTAATTTTCTTGACGAATGTAAAACTTGTTGAATGTGTACATTTTTAATTTTTTTAATAAATTAAGGTTGTTAGTAATGAAATAATTTTAAATGTTAGTATATATAAAACAATGTTTGAAATTGATCATAAAAGTTAAAATTATTTTTTAAAAGTGGTGAATAGAATGTTCCATTTAAAAAATAAAGGACTAAAGTTATAAAAAATTTAAAAACAATAAATGAAACATCTCAAATAAAAAATAAGAAGACTAAAAGCATAATTAAATTTAAGATAATAAGAAGACAAAAATTATAGTTTATTCTTTTTATTATTGTAATGGAAATTAAATGGAAGAGGTGACGATAGATTATTATTTAATTCAATGATTTTGTTTTACATATTTGCAGAAAAAAAAATACAATTTGCATTCTATATAAATGATTGTGATGGTATTTTTGTTTTGTTTTTACTTGGTTTTCTTTTTCTTTTATAACATTTTTTATAGCAAAAAATAAAAAATAAAATTGAACTGTCATGCGGGCGGGGAAATAAAATTGGTGTGACAGAAAGTAAGTTATCTACATCTTTCAATCCAACCTTTTAAGAGGGGATAAAATTCATGCGTACAAATGATAGACAATATTTAAAGTTTTAGCATGGCTTAAATAAAGTTATCTTAATAGAAGATACATAGAATAATTTAAAAGTTTTGGGTATAGGAGGAAAATACGTGATTTAAATATTTTTTATTAAAACTATTTTGTTAAGTTTATTTCTCAAAAAAAGATTAATCATTTATAAACATAAGCAATTAAAAAAGTCCTTAATAATTACATGATTTTAAATTAAGTTACAAGAACCTGCAACGGAAAAACAAAGTTACAAAGTAAGCAGTATAAATGTTTAAAGATTGGGTGTGCTGCATAAACGTAAACAGAATAACACGTACCAAGTATTCGAAATTACTCGCTTTTAATTGTAAGATTTTTTCACTTACTTCCATAAAAGTAATTGTTGTATTAAATTTGTTAATTATTTATATTATTGTTTTAAAGTTATTTTTTATTTTATTTTATCCACTTATTTATTTCTTATTAATATTTAAAGGAAGAATAATTAAATAGAGATATATGAAAAAAATAATTAATATATTTAAAAAATAAAAAAGTAACTTTATAAAAACAAATAAATAAATTTTTTAAAATGATTTTATAATTTAGGAGAGGACAACACTACCATTTGCGGTCCAGGATGTTTTATTAAAGCTGGTCAGGTGATGTTTACGGACTTGTCTTTCACATTTATTTCTCCTTCATTTGCAAAAGGTAAAATACATGCTCATTTGTCATATAACAACGGAACTGAACATGATAATAAACATAACAATGAAACTAATCAATCAATGTCATATATGACAGCAGCTTTGAATTAATACTGCGCCAGTGCCTTGTGGGTTTTAGTTAAATGCATTGCACAGGAAAAAACAAACATTCTTAACTTTGTTAGTGCATATCTTTTTTATTTTTCTAACAGCATGGTCATCAAATGCAATACTTTCTTTTCCAAAATACAAGCCAATTCATTTTCTCCCTAATTTAGTGTGCAATTACAACTTGGAAAGGATATCCTTCGTGTTCAACTTGGATTGGGAGACAGATTTAAGAGAAAAATTCCAACTTGCAGACTGTATCGCAACCATTGCAGCTTCGAAGTGAAATTCTGTGTACAACTTGATTTGAGAGAAAAGATTAAGAGGAAAGGTGCAAATTGTTTTCCAAATTCTTGCCTTCCTTCGCCTTCTATCTGCTCGTTACAAAAAAAAATCTTGGTATTTTCGACGGAATGTTTTTCACCGAAAATATTATGGGAAATGTTGATTTAGTGATGGATTTTGCTGATGAAATATATTTCTTCTGAAATGTTTAAATTTTCGATAAAATATTTTCTTAAAAATGTTTGAGTTAACCACAAATTTTTCCAATGGAATATATTTTGTCGAAAATGTTGATTTAGTGACGAATTTTTATGATGAAATATATTTCCTCTGAAATGTGAATTTCTGATAAAATATTTTCTTAGAAATGTTTGAGTTAGCGACGAATTTTTTCAATGGAATATATTTTGTTGAAAATGTTGATTTAGTGACGGATTTTTCTGATGAAATATATTTCCTCCGAAATGTTTGAAATTCCGATGAAATATTTTCTTAGAAATGTTTGAGTTAGCGACAGATTTTTCCAATAGAATATATTTTGTCAAAAATGTTTAAGTTATATATTAAACTCTTTACATTTATTTGATCGGCTTTCCACTTTTATTGATATTTTTAATGTTTTCTATAAAATAATAAAATTTATTTCAAAATGTAAAACGATTTTCAAAATTAAATATTTTAAACTAATTTTAATTTTTTTAATAAAATCACTTTAAATGAATTTTTTTACACTAAGGATGAATTCAAAAATAGGTAAGTGAATGACTGACAAGTAAATAAAGACTTTTTCCCATCATGTGTCAAGAAGTAAAAAATAATAGAAAAAATTATTTCATATAAAAAATTGAAAAATTATTCAATATTTATTTTGGATGATAATTTTAATATTTAATATTATATATAATAATTTCGCATAATGTATTATTAAAAATATAATAAACAATTTGTTAAATATATACTATGTATTTTTAAAAAATATATATCATTAAATAGTTTAACCAATACTTGCAAAGTAAATTAAATAAAAACATTTATATTATCAAATAATTGAGTCCATTTTTAATCGGGCATATTTTTCATTTTCATTGATATTTTTAATATTTTCTATAAAATAATCAAATCTATTTCAAAATTTGGCCATAATTTTTTTAATTAAATATTTTAAACTAATTCCATTTTTTTTATAAAATCACTTTAAATAAAATTTTTCACACTAGAAATGTCCAAAAATAGCATGTATTTATTTCTTTCGTAAATTAAATGGCGTATTAAGGAGTAAGGGGAAACTCGAAAGACGTATTACTTAGCAGTGAGTACCATCACGGGACTCACTTTAATAAATAAAACAAAGGAACAAGATCAAGATTAAGAATAACTACAAATGCTTCTTACTCTTCAATTAAGTGGTTGACTCCTGATATAAACAGTAAGATTAACCTATATTAATAGTGACTTGAACTGACACCTGATGTTATAACCTATATCAAATGGTAGTGTTATAATTTTTAATATTTGTTCCGTGTTATTCTATTCACGTTTATGCAGCACACACAATCGTTAAATATTTATACTGCTTACTTTGTAACTGTGTTTTCCTTGCAGGTTTTGGTAACTTCATTTAAAATCGTATACTTATTAAGGACTTTTTTAATTGCGTTATATTTGTAAATGATTAGTCTTTTTCCACAAATAAATTTAGCAAATTATTTTTAATAAAGTCTTTCTTTTCAATCATGTCTTTTTTTCTTATATCCAATTTTAAAAAATTATTATATATTTTTTTATCTGAAATAATTATATTCAAGTTATACTCAAATCAGATAGAACAATTATGCATCACAAAATTCTCCATTTACAACACATACATATAGACCATATTGGTTATTGATGTATATAATCTTTTTTTTCCTTCATTCAAAATAAAAAATAGATATTTTTCACCATTTGTGAGTACATCAAACTTTGATACCAAGTAAATCTCCTTATAGCTTGGACCGGAAATTGTAGATAAATTACTTCCGATTAACATCCATGATTCACCTTTTTTTATCAAATTTTCACGTTACCATACATGAAAAACAACTAAAAGTTATTTCTGGGATTCATGTTTGAATGGTATGGATCTCAATCCAAACACACGATAAATATTTGCTCAATAATAATGAATTTTTTTTTACGTATCCAAACTTAAACATTAAGTCATCTTAATTTGCCAAGTTGAAGCAAATCTCCAGGTAAATTGCTTTTACTTATGCTTTGACACTAGTCTTTCATGAACTAATTAAAATAATTGGCCTTTAACTTGTTCAAAAGTACAATTGCTTTACAATTGCTAGGCCACAATTATTTATCTTTTCAAAGTTAGTGCTAAAAGTTTAAACAGTTGCTCTTGATTCAACCAATTTAGTTGCCACCTCGCTTTTTTGAAACGTAAGATAACGTAATTAATGTCTATTATTTTAAGTTGTTTTGGTAATAAAAAGTAAAAAAAAGTTAATGTGTGAATAAATAAATGATTATATATTTAGATTTATTGTGTCAACTAATTGGATATTCAAGTTTTTTTTTTTTATGAACTATAAAGATGAAAATTTATCTTGAATTATATCAAGAAATGAAATTAGTGAAAGACATATAGTTCACAAGTTTTTTTTTTTCTCTTTTTTTGAAGCAGTTCAGAAGTTAAATTAAACACCAGTTGATCGGTATAAAAATAATTGTCCACTTATTGTTACCTTCATTTTAAAAAACTTTTCATATCGATAAAGTCTACATTTTCAGGTGAATAACTCCAAGGCTAACTTCAAAGAGATATAATTTCAAACGAGATATAATGTTTAGTTAATTAATTTAATTATATCAATTTAAAATAGTTAAATTAATTAAAAGAATGGATAAATATTACAGTTAAAGTGAATAAACTGATTATAAATAAATAAGTAATCATTAATCTATATTATCTTATCTGTCTAGATAGGACATTGCTTTTTGGATATATACATGTTATAAAGATTTGAATGGATTCCGTTACAATGATTATTTGAATTCTTATCCTAGAAACTAGAAAAGGAAAAAATATTATTTGAATTCTTTATAACTAAACTACCGATTAATGTGCAATCCACCTCTCGTTAGGGGTTTTGTCTTGTTTTTCCTTTTCTTTTCTTTTGAAAAACAAAATGATTTCACAACGGATATTATAAATAATGCATGGATTTTTGTTGATGATCTTATTTATTGTAAAGACTCAAATCCTGTTTTTTCTTTAATTATATTTTTTATTATTTATAAGATTCAAATTCAAGATTTTGTTTAAGGTATTTAAGTCTAATATTATTAGGATAAATGATATTTTTTGATTTTTGTTTATTGTAAAGATTTGTGCTATATTGTCATTAAAAAGAAAAATATGTAAAATATTTTTAAAATAAATATGTAAAATAAAATCAGAAATATAATAAAATGAGATAGAAATAATATTATAAAAACTAATTATAATGCAAAATATTTTATTCTATTATTTAATTACAAAATGGTATTTGGAAATTTACAAATTGGCCCTCAAACTAAATTTTTTAATTGGGTTCTTGGTCATCATGTAATTTGTTTAATTAAGTTCCTTAAATCATCATTTTCTGATGGTTTTAAGTTGCCGTAATCTAATTGCAGGTCATACTTTTTTACTTAAGGGACATGGTTAAAAATATTTTAGTTTAGTGTTTACTTAAAAAATTTCAAATAATTCAAGAACTTACAGAATAATTTAATTATATATAAAAAATATTAATTAAGATGAGATTATTAATTTTGTAATAATTATTCTAAAGTATATTTTTATAATAATTTGTCATATATACGATAATTTTAATTGTTGATAACATACAAATGTTTATTATAAGATAAGATAAGGTTATATAAAAGTTAAATTTTAATTATTCATCCTTAATTTTCTGTTGAAAGACCTCCACATGGCTATTGAATAAAAAAATCTATTTTATATTTCTTAATTCTTACAAAATATGTATATAAATATATGTTGTTTCAACCTAATGTTAAACCAACATACTCATGGATGGTTTAGATATGATAAAATAGGTAAGTTGTGATTAAAGAGTCGGCGAATTAGACAAAATATACTTTTTTATACTAAAGTGATTTTGTAAAATTAAATAATAAATTAGGTGGTTTCAAAAATTATATACTAAAAATAAAATATTTTAACTTTTATCATTGATTATAATTATAATCAATGTAGAAAAATAATTTTTCTATTTTGGTTGTAACAAATTTTGATATTCCTGGTATCACTTGAAGAGGAAGGAAGAGCGGTCCATCCTAAACGAAGAGCAGTTGCTGAGAGCGAAATGAACTGATTTGGTTGGAGGGGGCCACAGGATTAGACTCTCGATGTATTATTACATTTCTAGCGAGAGGAGAGTAGCCCCGAAAGAAGTCGGTCCTAGCAAAAACACATAGTACAGCTTATGACCGAGAGTGTCATGAAAGAAACACACACATATATATATATATATATATATATATATATTTAAATGACAATTTTTTATACATATTATATTATGATACATTGGATTCGATACTCAAAAGAAAGAAAATTAAATGACTTAAAAGATTTTATAAGATAGGTCTAAAATATAATAACATTATATACTTTTATTTGAACTTCTTAAAAATTAGATGATAACACATGTACATTCAGTAAAAAAGAAAAAAAAATGCAGGTTATCATTCATTAGGTTTGTTATTTAATGTACGTCAAAACAACATTGTATCGAGGAATTAATGGAAAACACCAATCTCATGTTTATCTTCTTAGTGGCCATTTTTATCTTCCATAACTTCTCTTTAATTTTATCGAAGCTATATTTTGTTTCTACGTTTCACCAAAAAATATTTTGCATTCTACTATCTTGTTTATAGAGATCAAACATATTTCTTATCTGATCAACGGCATTTTGGTTCATTTCCTTGGTTATTTTAAAACGAATCATATATTTTTGCATAAAAACATATCAACATCAATGATTCTTTAGAAGGCACCAGAAAACTCTCTTTGATACATATGATCCATTTCCCTTATACACGTCTCTCAAGGTTGTGTTATGGTTCATTTGAATATTTTAGACGCCAGAAACACATCATCCATGAACACTTTTTATTTTTTATTTTGCCAATATGCATGGACTCTTCTGTATTCCTCTATATTACTCTGTTTCGCTTTGGACTTTTTGGTCATAAACGAGAGGGCTTTGTTTTATGAGAACATAACATCTTTAGTGAGTGGGGTCTATAGAAGGGATATCTTTGTAATTAACTTGCAAGACTCCGCCACTTTTCTATTTTCTTTCTTTTCCCCCCAGTAGTTTCCCTCCTATACTATAGTCCCATCCCATTCCCGAGTCATAAAGTTAAAGAGCAAAACTTTATTTTGGTGGTTGGAAAAATAAAAAATTTTATTCTGTTAGTTAGTTACTTAAAATATAAAATCATTAAGATTTTTTCTTTATATACTGTTTTGCATTATCAATTAATTGTTATTTTGACGTGAGTTTGAAATAAGAGTAAATAACGTATGCTTTAACAATGTAATATCACAAACCAATATACTCCAATAATTATCTTATAAATAATATTTCTGGTGGGTTGATTGGGTAAAATATTTTATATCGATAGTTAAAAAATTAAACTCTTAAATAACTATAAAAATCAACAATTTTATCACATAAGACAATTCATGATTGAAGATAGTGTAAAAACATCAATTATCAAATTAGTTTTAAACTTGTGAAGTCTGTGATATTTTTTTTTTATTTTTGTTTGCATTGTTAACTTTAAAAGGTTTTTATAACATTAAAACTTAAAAGATGATACATTTAACTCAATCAATTGAGATGAAAACGATAGTATTTTATCAAATTTATGTATTACTATTTAGAATATCTGCATATCTTTAAAATAAATTCGGTTCATATGAGACCATTTGGACTTAATTAACTAGATGCGATTTATCATTTTAAGTTTTTAACCATACACGTTAACATGTTACATTCATCTCAGAAAGGAGGGCTGAAAAAAAAAAGTTTACAAGAGAATAAATTGAGACAGAAATGAGAAATCTTTCTCAATAGCCAAAACAAAAGTTTATTCTAGAATATAGCAGCCCTTGTCGATTTGCCGTAAAAAAGAAAATCAATTGAAATAATTTTTCAGCTATTTTCTGCTGCTGTGAAAATTGTTAAATCATTTGGGCCAGATCCTGGGCCTGTTTTCCTACTGCAGTTGATTATCAAAGCCCTTTTCTGGGCCTGGTTTTCTTGCTGCTATGATAATTCAAAGGCCTGTTTTAATAGTTTTTAATATTTTTTAAAATTTTATTTAAAATATATTTTTTTAAAATGTTAACTTCTAACCTTTTTTATGTTTTCTTTCCTTTTTCATCTTTAATATATATATATATATATCAATTTTTTTGTTTACCCTTTTTAAATAAATTAGTTTTATTAATTTTTAATCATTTTACACTTTTCAGTCACTTTAATTTCAGGTAATTTTGTCAAACTTAACCTTAGATAGTCATTAAATTTTGGACAAATAATCATATTTATCCTTAAAAATATGATGTTGTAACAAATGAATTCCTAAAAGATAAAAAATACAAATTTAGTCTTTAAATGTGTAAAAAGTATGTTTTAAATTTGTGAAACCATGTTGTAGTTGAGATGTAATCTTCAAGGATCAATTTGACATAAGTTGTAGTTTTAAGATTAATTTGACATTAAATTGCAAAGTTTAAAAATCAATTTTAAAATATATGTAGAATTAATTTATTATACTTTTCATATAATGATGAATTAAATTTAAATTTTTTATCTTTTGAAAAATCAATTTTTCATCCTCTCATACTTAGACACAAATTTTATTATTTACCCTTAAATTTGCATAAGAAAAGCCCAAATCCATGAAAACTTTCCACTGGATAATAGAAGGCAAATTCTACTTGCCCGCATAATTCAAAGGACACATACTTCTTTTAGTAGATCAATTTAGTTTTTATATGTATCCATAAAAATGTGTTTGTAGTCTTTAATGAAAGATTAAAATCAAATCACTTTGGTAAATATATAAACTAAAAATATATTAATTTTTTTATGGATATTAAAATTAATATTTAGAAGATAAAAAATAATTTACAAAAAAAATTACTTAGGTTGCGTTTTGTTCTAAAGAGAAAAATAAATTATGAAAGACGAAAATGGACTGAGTACGATTGATTCATGTGATTTTGGAAAAAATATTTTCTTTCCCATTAAAGCAAAATTGATTTTTTTTTCCATAAAAATCAACTTTTTAGATAAAAAAAATCGATTTTTTATAAAAAAAAAAATAATATTTCTCACCTATTTATAAATCAAACAACTCAACATATCATTTTATTTATACTTTATTTCTCCTCTATTTTATCTATCCTACTTTTCTCATTTAAATCAAACATGCCCTTCCAACACCCTTGTTTATTCGGAGAGAAGCCGAATCTTAGGAAGCAGTTTGGCAACTTCAGGAGGCAGAACCTCGTGTCTGAACGGCAAATTAATATATAAAATAAAAAAAAATCCATAAATTGTGACCCATCCTAAAAAAATCGTGACCTTGCTCGATTCAATCTGGTAACTGGTAAGTGGAAAGGAATAGAGATACTCTACTTACGAGGAGTGAGATAGCGGAGTGGGGAGAGGAAAGTAAGAAATATATTGTACTCTTGTAACAATATTGGATAGAGAAAAGAGCTTAATGGGTTGGTTCTGCATTTATGGAAGATCTCAACATATTAGGATTCTACGTGATTGCCTTAGAAAATTGGTTGCATGGTTAATTTTTCTGATTAGAAAACTGCTGGACTAATTTTCCTAATTAGATGAGATACATGTTACAGATTTATTGACTATTTTTCTTAATTACGTATATTATTAACTCAGAAAAATTAATCCTCCCATTTTGTTCCACGATTTTCTTATTATCCACTTGAGTTGATGCATAAATGCTAGAATTCCAATTGGTCTTAACCGATATGGGTATATGGGTTAAGAAAGAAAAAGTCCATAAAGCAAAAAAAAAGTTGTTATATACTCAAATTTTGAATATAACACTACTAGTAAAAATTAATATAATTTCATGCTAATTGATTCAAATAACAAACATGATTTAATATAAGCTTTGTAATTTTTTGTGATGATTTTAAAACATTGTAAGTCACATTGATAAATTTTGTTATAATTTACATTGTTGAGATTTTATATATATATATATATATATATTATTTCTTTTGCTTTTGAGGAGGGGTGAAACACCCCAATTAGACACGAACAAAACGGGGCAAAGATACCCCTGAACATCTTCAACCAGCAGTAGCCTACACCCAACCGAAGGGTGATCAACAATATGAATACCTACCTCATAATTATGGGCTTCATTCGCAAGATAATCAACAACCAACCAAATTCATCTCCATATAGACATGGTGAAGGCAAACCTCCCACTCCCTATCCATAACAGCATTTGTAGTGGTAGATCTCAAATTGAGATCTTAAAATATTTTTTGATAGATCTCATAGTGTCACATAGGATTAAAGATCTCTCAAAATCTTTTCCATTTTTTTTCTTTAATGGTAGATCTTATTTTGAGATCTTAGGAAGAGAGAAAAAGAAAGAAAATTTATTCTTTTTTGAACAATGTACAGATCTTAAGGGATCTTATACAAGAATTCATTCTCCATTTTAGAGATCTCTTCAACTCTTTTATTGGAAGATCTAGTGAAGATCAGATCTTGAGCTCAAGATCCTTATTCAAGATCTTGCACTAAAAATGATCTAAGTTGACAAATTGAGGATACCAAGGCCCTGTAAGGGTGTTCAATTATTGTTTATAAACTGAACCACCAACTAGGCGTCAGACTCAACGATCAATCTTCTGTAACCGTATCCCAAGCTAAAGTCACTGCTGAGTGAAATCCCTACAACTCGTTGGATATGACATCCAAGGTCCCTAAATTACGCATGAAGCCGTGAAGCCACCCTCCTTGCACGTTATGGAAGACACCCGCATAAGAGGCCCTCAAACCACCTAACTACACAGACCCATCTATATTCTCTTTCACCTAGCCTTCCTGTGGAGGTTCCCATGATAAATAGCAAAGTTGGGATTCCACATATCGATCATGTTGACTACTCTTATTTATCAAAGTTTCTCCTCCAAGCAGACAACTTTTTTCCTCATGCATAAATTTATGCCCTTCAAAAGGAGTCTCGTTGAAAACCAAATCATTCTGAGCCTTCCAAATACCAAACATGATAAAAGTGAACAACGTACACCATCTATCAACTCCCAATACAGTAGTATGACATGAGCTATTATGATATAACTAGTCCTCCAAACCATCCTTAAAAAGTGGTTATATAAGCTTGTGCGTAGGCTCAACCTAATAGGTTGAACAAGCTGACAATCGCGAAGCACATGAAGCCTCGTTTCATCATGATCATTACGCAAAGGGCACAAAGCATTGTCTATCATTCTCTCAAACTGGCGAAACACATCTGTCACTAGCCCATCATGGAGAATCTTCCAAATTAAATGTTGTTATCAAATGGCGAAACACATTTGAGGGTCTCTGATTCTTGAGACAACTTTTTTTTTCCGTTGTACCTTTGACTAGGTCACCTCGCCTGGCCATCAAGTGTCTCATCATTCAATGACTGATATCGCAATCCTTGACCTTTAGGCATATTATTACTAATAACATGCTTACTATTAGCCACCACTCTTTTATCCGTTTACTTAGCCATTTTTTTTTTAAATCATCCAAGACCCAAAATCTTGGGAGATATGATTGAGATTTTCCATTAGCGCATTAACAGGCGATTGATTGGCTACCTCTTTTACGTTGCTGACTTCATCCATATGCTCATACATGTTGCTATCCGTGGTATTCATTGTTGAATATATTTAATAGTGTATTAAATATTAATATGTTCACATACAAGTCCAATAAGTTATTATATGATTATATGGGTTTATATGGGTTGGAGTTCAATAGCTTGCTATATCACTAGGATTTTCCCTAAGATGGAGGTAACACTGTTGAACATTTCACATCTGATGTCTCTTGGTGTAATACTTCAAGCATCCAACACTAAACTCTTCTCTCTCAAACCCCTTACCTCCAACAATCTTGAAGTATTAGCTTTGTGTATCGGATTTGAGTGAATAAGATGTTGTTTCGAAGATCTCATCGAGAGGAACTCAAGGGTGTGATCACTTTCGTGTTTCGACGGAAGGATTGACCGGGATTTGAGTTTGAAAACTTTGTAACTGCAACTTTTGAGTCCAGATCCTGAAAATTTCAGTCGATTTCACGAGTTGAAACCTTGTAGGTTTTGTTCTGCTCGTCGAGAAGATCGTTTTGAGTGGTCATTTACGTAAAACGGAGGTCAAACAAATGAGTTATAGCCGTTGGAAGTTTCTGCAGTTTTCCGGTCACTTTTCCGGCGATCGTTCGTCTTCTTCGGTGAGATTTCCTGCAACTTCGTCTTCTTCGACGAACTTTTCCGATGATCGGCGACTTTCCGGCGAGTATTCAGCAAGTCTCCGGCGACCAAAATAAGTATTCCTAAGGTTTTTGGGAGTTCCAGATCCATTTTTAGGGTCAAATTTGACAAATTTCACCTCTATAGTGTTGTTTTGAAAAATTAGAACGTTTGGTATACTTTGGAGGATTTTAAGGTGCACTCTTTCTAACTCTTTTGCTTTGATTAAAATGGCAAAACATAACTCTCATGATATCATAAAGCTGAAATCTTTTAATGCAACTGAATTTCATGGTTGGAAATTTCATGTTCAATTTGGCATGAAGGAATGTGACATATTTTATACTGTATTAAGTGATTTTGCATTTATTGTTGAATATGTGGATGAATATCAATGGATTAAAGATGCAGATTTTTGTAGAGATTACTTGTTGAACTCTTTAAATCTTCATTTAGCTATGACTTATAGTGAGTATAAGACTCCAAAAGAGATTTGAGATCGCTTGAATAGTCAATTTCAGAAACAAGAGAAGTTTTCTAAGACTCTTCTAGCGAAGAAGTTCTTTGACTTTAAATTCAATATGAACTCAAGCATCACTTCTCAATTAATTGAACTTTAGAATATGAGGAACAAGCTAAAAGAGGACAATTCTGATTTGTATGATAATCTCTTTGTTGGTCTTGTGTTGAGTAAGCTACCTACTTAATGAAATTCTTTTAAGACTGACATGCACAAACTAAAAGAACAAATGGGGCTGGATGAATTAAAAAGGCATATTCATATTGAAGATCAAAACATTTGTAGGAAGAGTTTGAAACAAGTAGGACAACAAAAGTCAATTGCCAACTTAGTTTCATATTCCTATAAATATCAGAAAAAGTCCAAGTCACCAAAAGGTGAATCCTCTTCACAGTTAGAGGCTAAAAAGACTGTCTGCAAGAAAAAGAAGAAGGGAAAGTGCCATAACTGTGGAAAATGGGGTCCTTGACCAACAGAGTGTAAGCTACCAAAGATGTCAAAGAACAACACACCACAAAATGAGGCTAATATGTTAATTAGTGAATCTGAGCCTCAAGCCTTCATTGGAATGATGAATAATGGAAATGCCAATGTTTCTTCTGAGTGGTGGTTGGATAGTGGTGCTACCTGTCATGCGACAAATGGTGGAAATTTACTCACTAAGGTCATAGAAGTGAAAGACATCGTGGAAAATTGTAATGGTGGTGAGGTAGAGGTGACTCATGCTGGAACTGCTAATTTGGTGCTTTCTTCAGGTAAATTACTAACTTTGAAACATGTTAAAGTAGTACCTTTACTTAAAAAGAATTTAATATCTATGACTTTACTTGATAATGTTGGTATGTCTTTTTCAACTATGAATGGTAGAGTAACTTTATATATTAACTCATGTTACTTCGGTTGTGCATTTATGATTAATGGCATGTATAGATTGAGTTTAGATACTGATAGCATAAATCATGTTAGCTTTACTTTGATTGATCCAAAATTATTACATAATAGACTTGGACATGTGAACTATAGGAAAATGCAACATTTATCTAAAACTCACAACATTCTATTAGATAATTCTATTCGATTTGACAAATGTGAAGTGTGTGCACAGACTAAGATCACTTGAAAACCTTTTAAGTCGGTTTCTAAAAGCACAACACTTCTTGAGCTGATACATTCTGATCTTTGTGACTTTAAAAACTATGTTACCAAACGGGGTTGGAAGTACCTAATCACTTTCATAGATGATTTCTTTAGATATTGTCATGTTTATTTGTTGAAATCAAAAGATGAGGCTTTTGAAAAGTTTAAGATTTTTAAATCTAGAGTTGAAAATCAACTTAATTTGAAAATTAAGAGGTTTAGAAGTGATATAGGAGGAGAATATACAATGATTGAGTTCAAGGAATTTTGTGCTTTGGAGGGCATAATACTTGAAACTACTGCTCCTTACTCACCCCAATCAAATGGTGTTGCAGAGCATAAGAATATAACTTTAATTGAAATGCTAAATTATATGTTACTTACAGCTGGCATGCCTTCCTCCTATTGGGGAGAAACTGTTTTAACTGCTAATCACATCTTAAATAAGTTGTCGCACTCTAAATTGTTTAAGACACCTTATGAGATATGGCACAAATGTCCTTGTAGATATGATACCCTTAAAACTTGGGGTTGTGTTGCCTATGTAAGGATACAAGATCCTAAAAGGCCTAAGGTGGGACCTAGAACTACTACTTGTGTATATTTAGGTAGTGCAAAAGATAGTGCTGCAAATAGATTTTTTTGGATCTATCTACTAACACAGTGATAGAATCTAGAGATGCAAAATTCTTTTTGAGTATAAGTTTGTTAGCAATCTTGACTTGAAGGTTTTTGGATCTACATATATGATTTCAAAATCTCTTGTAGAATCTATAGCTTGTCCTTCTGACATTAATCTCATACAACTGGCTATTGGACCAATTTTAGTTAGAAAATCTACAAGAGATAAAGTTTCTAAAAGTTTTGGTGAGGACTTTGTCGCTTACCATATAGAGGATGATTCATTCTCTTATCAAGAAGCAATGAGATCTAGAGAATCCTTACTATGGACAAAAGTCATAGATGATGAAATGAGTTCTTTGCTACAAAATCACACTTGGCAGCTAGTCAATTTGCCAAAAAGGGCTAAGGCAGGCCGTAAAGGGGTATTAAAGAAGAAACTGAATAGTGACAGATCAATAGTATATATAAAGTAAGTTTAGTAGCTAAAGGCTTTAAACAGCAGAGTGGAATAGACTTTTTTGACGTTTATTCACTTGTATGTCATATGTCAACTATAAGAATTCTTCTTGCTTTGGCATCTATTGAACACTTTGTAATGCATCAAATGGATGTAAAGACAACTTTCTTAAATGGAGAGTTAAATGAAGAAATCTATGTGGAACAACCTAAAGGGTATGTCATGAAAGACCTTGAGAAAAAAGTTTGTAAATTGAACAAATCTTTGTATGGTCTTAAACAAACACCTAAGATGTGGCATCTTAAGTTTGACAAGGAGGTAAAGAGCTATGGCTTTCAGTCCAGTTATTCAGATAAATCCATTTATTATCGTTTTATATTAAATAAGATAGTCATCATATGTTTGTATGTTGATGACATGTTAATTCTTGGCTCCAATCATTCTATAGTGAGTGGTGTGAAAACCACTTTAGCTAGAGAATTTGACATGAAAGATCTTGGTATAGCTAATACCATTCTTGGTATGAAAGTAAGCTTTCAAAGGCAAGTTATCTCCCTTAGCCAAACTCATTATATTGAGCAGCTACTTTCTAATTGGGGATACAGTGAGTGTAAATCGAGTGAGACACCATATGATTATAACAAAAGACTGAGTCCTAATGAAGGGACCAGTATGGATCAGTTAAAGTACTCAAAACTGATAGGTAGTCTCATGTATGCTATGAGTTGCACTAGACCTGACATAGCCTTTGCAGTTGGCATGTTGAGTCGTTTCACTAGTAATCCTAGTAAAGAGCATTGGGATGTCCTTAATAGGCTGATGAGATACCTTAAAGGTACTAAAGATTATGCTCTATGTTATTTTGGTTATCCTCCAACTGTGGATGGATTTTCTGATGCCTCATGGTGTTCAGAAATTGGAAATAGTAAATCCACCAGTGGATATGTATTCACTCTTGGTGGAGCTGCTGTTACGTGGAAATCCAAAAGACAAACTTGTATTGCGTTGTCATCAATGGAATTAGAACTTTTTGCTTTAGCCTTAGCTAGTGAAGAGGCAGAGTGGATAAAGAATCTGATTATGGATATTCCTTTGAATCAACTAAAGATTAATTCTTTAAGTTTATTTTGTAATAATCAAGCAGTAGTTCAAGTCGTAAAGAATGCTCTCTTTAAATCAAAGAGAAAGACATGTGAGACTAAGACATGCGTTGTTGAATTATCTGAGAGAACAACGAATTATCACTTTGGTCGATGTGAGAACGAAGGATAACATGGCTGATGCTCTCACAAAAGGATTGCCTAAAGATCGATTATTCAAAACAGTGGAGGAAATAGGGTTAAAGATTATGTACACAAGTCTTAATTATCATTTACTTACCTTTAATTGTGTTTTGAATTATCGAATCTTCCTTTGCTGGCCAAATGATAAGCATAATTTATATGTTTCATCGATGATCATAGTTGCTAACTATTTTTGAAAATGGTGAGTTATCTCATTCCAAACTTGATGAGATGATTTTAATCCAATTCAAAAGTTCTATCTGGGAAGCTTGTGTCATTCCAAACTTGACGATACAATCTTACCAAGTTGGCCTATTCTTTTGGTTAAATGATCTCATTCCAAACTTGATGAGATGATTTTAATCCAATATCTGGAAGCTTGTGTCATTCCAAACTTGATGATACAATCCTACCAGGTTGGCCTATCCTTTTGGTTAAATGATCTCATTCCAAACTTGATGCTAGATTATTTGACTTTAAGGAATTTAATAACTGTGACATTCCAAATTGAAACATAGAAATAGTTGATTATATAAGAAGCATATTAGTCTTGTTCTTAGTTGAAACTTGACATTACAAGACTAGGTTATTGTAAGTGACGTGACTATTAGTCTTATTCTGTGAAACAAGACAATCGTTACTCTTTTACAAATAAACATAGGTTAATGACTCTTTATAACTTAAACTATTTAGGCCTTGTTCATAATTTATGAAACTGGCTTGATGCTTATGAACATGATATTATGATGCTTTATGACATTGATATATGTTCTTCTTTGCTTGATGATATGATGCTAAGTTCTTTTAGTAGAACTAGACATTTTTAGTAGTTTATTCAAATGATTGAATTCATGATAATGTGAAATTCATATTTGACATTCTACAGGAGATGACAAAGATGGAGGAGAGCTTACTAAGTGGGCTCCTGAAGAGGACGACTAGCTTGATATATGAATTTATCATTTAGAGTTGTAAGGAACTTCACAGTTCACCTGCTATTGTTCAATATGTTGGAGTCCATTTACTTGAGACTTATATTTTGTTATTTCTATTTTGTGAACATTATGATTATTATGCTTATTTCTTATATTTGTAAGGCCTTAGACTATTTTGACTGGCCTACTTATACTTGACTATTATGCATATGTTGGTTGTGAACTGATTTTGAGATGTTCGGATTTGGATGAGTTTAGATTTAATCTGAAACTCTTGGTATTTATATTATTATATTAATCTCAGAATAGATTCATGAGAATGATGATTCACTCAGTTTGATTGCAAATGTTGTCTGACTTTAATATTTTATTATTGAAACTTTTTGACCGATCCGAGTTGATTGTCTTGGACTGGATGTGGATGATTCATGTTTGTTTGAACATTACACTAACTACCTTATTGGATTATGTTGTATGGTGAATATAAGAGGGGATTATTGTGTGTGTATATGTATATATATATTAAATATTAATATGTTCACATACAAGCCTAATAAGTTATTGTATGGTTATATGGGCCTATAGGGGCTGGAGCCCAATAACTTGCTATATTACTAGGATTTTTCCTAAGCTGGAGGTAACACTATTGAGCATTCACATATGATGTCTCTTGGTGTAATACTTCAAATATCCAACACTAAACTCTTTTCTCTCTCAAACCTGTTACCTCCAACAACTCAAAGGTACCATTGCTGTCTAACCTGCTTCCTCCGTTGACATGTTCCCTCCAGACAATTCCCTACTAACCACCTTTTGGACTATAAGACCACTCTCACCCCCTATATTCACCATGCAAGCATGAGCCTTATCACCATACATCCCACAATGGAAGCAGATTTGGTCCATCCCCTCATATTCAACAGTATACGTACTTCCTCTAGCCTCAATCTCAGGCACAATTTTCTTATTTAGGTCCACTTCTATACAAACTCGCACAAATTTACCTCAAGGGTGTATTGAGGTAGTGTTATAAATTCACAGCACTGTACCTAACAGAGCCCCTGTCCGCCTAAGGAAAGCCTCGTGATAAAGCTCCATAGGCAGTGGGGAAACCTTACCCACACGACAACTTTCTTCACCGAATTTGCAGTCTCCAGAAATGTTGGTATCCATTAATGGATTATCAGATAATGATTGACCACCATCCATGGCCCCTCGAACAAAGCATGCTTGTAATCATCCACCACAGTGAATTATACTAAATAAAAACCATCAGACATGTCAATGATACATATTTTTCCCACACACGCTCAAATCCTCTTCAGTTTGTATTCGATCAATTAAAGTCCATCCTCTTCCAAAGCACATGCACAACTAGGGAGCCTTTCCATGGTGCACACCATTGGGCAAGCTCCTTATCAGGGATTTGCACTACTGGGAAAGGGTTAAAATTTACTGGGATACCCTCTTTAGCTTCCTGCAGCGTCTGTGGAACAGATTCATCCTCTAGAGATAGATGTTGAAAAGCTTTGCCTCTAAACTCCTCCAACTTTATCAGTGAATCCATGTATGACTTATCATGGACAATTTTCGCTCCTTCACCATCCTTTGGATCATCCTCCATAACCACCTCAGAGACTTTACGCTTAACCTTTTTCGTAGTTAGATCATCATTCGGTTGACTAGTGTTTGGCTCCAAAACCCTAGCAGAGCACTCCATACTTAATTTTGGTCATATATGTGGAATTATATATATATATATATATATATATATATATCATCCAAATCAAAAAATTTGAGCCAACAATCTTTCACATTTGTTTAATTGAATTTAGTATTAATCTTACATTAGATGAAATTTAAATATTTATCATAATTTTAAATGAATTATCAACCATCATTATAAATAAAATATCGAGAGATCATCAATACCATAAACTTGATTAACATTACAAATTAACCACCCTTCACAGATCATAATTAGTGTACAAAAGTTTAATTAGTTTTCTTTGACTTATTAAAAAAATAGCTTTATTTAAAGAGTAAATTATATAAACTTCCTTTAACGTTTGAAGAAATTCAACAAACCTCCCCTCAATTTTCAAAACCTACAAATATCCCCCCTAATTGTTCCCTAAGGCTTTGTTTGGGAGAGGGATTTTAGAGGGGAAGGGAGGGAAGGGAATGGTTTAGGTAGAGACATCTCCTTGTTTGAGAGTTTTGATTTTTGAGGAAAAGGATTTGAGGATTTTTAAAACTCCTCTGAAATCCTCCAAAGCCTACAAATTGTAGTTTCCCCTATTTGGGGGTTTTTAGAAGGAAAAATAATTAAAATTACTATTCTACCCATCAATGAAAGCGACGTCATTTGCTCTTACTTGCACTTAGGTTTCCTATTTCCCACATTCTTCATCATGCAGCGGCTGAGCGGCAGCTTCGACCTTCGAGTTCGAGCCTTCGACGCAACACCTCCGTCACCTCATCTGCTTCAACGCAACACCTCCGCCACCTCATCTTCATTGTGCAGTGGAAGCTTCGTCCAACACTGTCGCGCCATCGTTAAAAGGATCATTTCTGATTCAAGTTTTACTTTTCTAAACCTTGATCGTTGTATCCAATCTCTGAGTCTGTGTTTCTTGAGTTTCCATTTGTGATAGATTATAGTTTTTATGTGGGATATAGCATTTGACATTTTTGTATACCCTGTCTTTTGATTTGGTGTATGCAACTTGAAAGTTAGGAATTGTCCAGTGGATCCCAGTCTTGAATAAAATTTCCTATCTTAAGTATGTTTATTGAGGTCAGAAATAAGCAATTTTGTTTGTAAGGGTACAACTTACTAAGGAAGAACATTTGTCAATAGCTTGCAAGTTAATACAATTTAATTAACAGGGTAGGACCAGATGAAACTTGCTAGTTTTTCTCTATTTTTAGGTTTAGTTGATTACTTTCTTTGTGTGTGTGTGTGATGAACTCTTGATGTTTTACAATTCTGAAAATATCTTCAAAGTTCAAAATGGTAATAACTTATTCAGCACCTTCGAAGACACCTGGTCTTGAAGATAAGACTGATCCATTACCTGAAATTCTGAAGCTAAGTTGCTAGTACTGAGAATTGTAGAAATATAGAGGATAGTAGAAAGGGATTTCTGTCATACTTATTCCTCTACTGGCTGCAGAAGGGATCAAAATATTGATGTTTGGATGGTCTGTGTACCTTTGTTGGTGGTAGCAAGTGTTGGTGTAGAAAAGGAAAGTGGTGATGATGACATTTAGCATTAATCATTTGTGTGGCCTCTACTACTGATTCTTTTATTTGATACTTTCATTCTTCGCTTGAAATGTTGATTAACATTTGATTTTGGGATTCAATCATAAAGTTGGAATCATTATCTTGTTTAATCACAAAGTAGCTTGCATGTGCTTCAAGTAAATTTTAATGGAAAGAGGATAGTATCATAGGGATGCCCGACCCTTTCCTTTATATCATTTATCAACTGTTTGCACGTTGTCCTGTACATGCATTAGAAGGCATGTCCCTTTAGCCTTGTTAAAAGTTTATTAAAGAATATGTTATTATCATTTTTCTTCCTTGGATTTTACCTTCCCACCCTTCTTGATTTGCATCATCTTATTCTCTCATACAGTAATATGTTATAGTTCATGGACATGATCAAGTACTGTAATGACTAATCAGTGGGCTCATTCATTATAATAAGCAAATCTAGAACACACACGGGTATGGAAGTGATGAGAAGAGTGTGCCTATCATGTAAAGTATTGTATCATGCATTGTCGTCCTCTCAATTCTTTTGTTTTTTGGTTTTTGTCCTTTCTTCCCAAATCATTACAATTGACAAGCCAATAACAGCTTAGGGAAAGAATTGTGTATATGATTTGCTTAAGTATGTTGAATTATATATAATGGTTCATCAAAGTACAATTATATATTGATGGCACTATAACACTTTACATTACAATTAGCAGTGCACATATATATCAAACAATTATATATCCATGAATTGCATATATGATTTGCTTAAGAATGCTGAGGATTGGGAATGAGATTCATGTTCCTGCTTTAGTTGGAATATGGGCATGAATTACAGAATATTCCAATCTAATTTATAATTGTAGATACTACATAAACATAAAGAAAATAAAGAGTACATAAAAGATGCACAGTCCACCTCAAGATTCTTGTGTTATAAAGTGCTCCTTGATTCATATCTATAAAGTCACAGTTTCTGTTTTTTAATTTCTTACCTCAAGAAATGTCACAGTTTCTATTTTTTAATTTCTTGCCTTTTTGTTGGTCTGTCTATTTAGATGGATGATCTAGGACAGGAGAGAAATCTTGCATAGTTTAAATGGAGAGAAAGATGTCGAATGGCTATTGTTCATGTCATATGCCTTGTAGTTTATTACTACATGATTAGAATTCGTTCTCAAAGTAGGATAGTTGATCATACGTTGGTTTTAGAGAAAGAGAGAGCACGAGAAAAAATAATGAAGCGAATTGCTAGTAGTAAAGGTCGTAAGATAATAAGAATGGGACCTATAGCCTTTTTGGACTTGTGTGCAATGTTAGAACGAGATGGTGGCCTCCAATCAACCCAACGGGTAAGTATAGAGGAACAAGTTGCAAAAACCCTTTATATTCTAACACATAATGTTAGAAATCGTGAGGTTCAATTCTGGTTTTGACGCTCTGGTGCGACCACTAGTCAGCATTTTCATCGTGTGCTTCGATCAATAGTGGATTTAGAAGACAAATATCTCAAACAACCAGATGGGTCACACATTCCTATAGAAATTCTTGGAAGTAATCGGCTTAACCCATTTTTAAAGGTAAAAAATTGTTTTCATGTTTTGATTTAAAAACATGCATAGTTAAAAATATATTGATGATATAATAACAATGCTAGGATTGTGTCAGGGCAATTGATTGTACACATGTTGGTGTCAAAGTGCCATTGAATGAAGCCTCAAAATATCGTGGTAGAAAATTTTTTCCAACACAAAATGTTTTGGTTGCGTGTTCATTTGACCTAAGATTTACTTATGTTCTGCCTGGATGGGAGGGCACTACTTCTAATTCAAGGATATTAAAAGATGCATTCCACAGAACAAATTATCTTAGAATACCTAGAGGTAATTAGTGGATTTTTTCTTTTTAATGTTCCTCTTGTTTCATTAAATATATCTTAGCAATATTTTTTTTAATAGGTAAATATTATGTCCTTGATGCTGGATTCATGTTGAGAAAGGGGCTGATCACACCTTATAGATCAACAGGCTATCACTTGAAAGAATTTTCCTCAAGAAATCCACCTCGAACGCCTCAAGAATTATTTAACCATCGTCATTCATCCTTGCGTAATGTTGTTGAAAGGGCCTTTGGAGTTCTGAAAAAAAAGGTTTCCTATTATTGCTAGTGGCACAAAACCAACTTATGGAATCAAGACACAAAACAAGATTATCATAGCATGTTGCATTTTACACAATTATTTGGTGATGACAGACCCGAACGAAGAGTTGGTTGCTGAGGTGGATGAAGATATTGCCAACCAAAGCGTATCTGAACAATATGGAGATGACCACATAGATGAGGATGAGGATGAAGAACATACTCGTTTAGGAGAAAATTTGAGAAATTCTATAGCAGATGCTATGTGGAGAGCTTATAGATAATGATTTGTTTCTTTCTTATGTTTGAGATTATTATG
>PYAF01002109.1:1736159-1761166 GCA_007407185.1 Glycine tomentella
GGTTGCTGAGGTGGATGAAGATATTGCCAACCAAAGCGTATCTGAACAATATGGAGATGACCACATAGATGAGGATGAGGATGAAGAACATACTCGTTTAGGAGAAAATTTGAGAAATTCTATAGCAGATGCTATGTGGAGAGCTTATAGATAATGATTTGTTTCTTTCTTATGTTTGAGATTATTATGTATTTTTTGAATTCTTAATGAATTATTTGCATGTTGGTGGTTTAGTGCTCTTGGTTTTGGAATACATGTAGTTCTTTAATTTGATTTGCTATGTGATTTTGGGTTTATGTTATTATTTAGCTAGCTTATGTGCATCAAGTCTTCTTCTGTTTATTCTGAAAAAAATATAATTGTTGTCAATATATATATATATGTGTGTGTGTGTGTGTGACTTACAATAGGAACCATGTCTGAGTCGGAGACTAAGCAAGAGACATGGACACAAGAGATGGATGATGTTCTTGTTGATGTTTTTTTGTATCAACAAAATGATGGAAAGAAAGTTGGTGGCTCCTTTACTTCCCAAGCTTATGAAGCCATCATAAAGGAGTTGCAACAAAAATTTGGACGCCCTTTTGAGAAAGAAAAGGTGAAGAGTCGTTGGAAATTGATAAAGAGGAGTTTTTCCAAGTGTTTTGACTTGTTCAAGAATGGCTTCAGTGGATTTGCTTGGGACCCAATTACAAAACAATGGCGTGCTGAGCCTGAAGTTTGGCAAAAGTTAATTGAGGTATATTATGAACTTTTCTTGTAGTGGGTATATAAAACTGAGATCAAATATTGTTTTTTTGGTGTGTTATGTATGTCTGGTAAATAAACTTGGTGGGTTGTGACTGTTGGCATAATTTATTTGTTTCATAATTATTATTTTATAGGCTAAGCCTGAAGCAAAAGGGTGGATGGGAAAGCCTATCCATAATTATGATAAGTTAATGATCATGTGTAGAGAAGATAGAGCCATTGGACAACATTCTGAGACTGCAAAAGACATTAGAAACAAAAGGTCATTGACTGGAGAATCTGAGTCCACAGAAACAATTGAGGTGACCTTTGAGAGTGCTCAAGAGGTTGGCAATGAAAATGAAGTCGCGTCACCTGAAGTACAAGAAATTCGCAGTCAAGAGGTTAAATCTAAAAAGAATATAAGGTCAAAGGATGAAGAAGTTGAAGGGATAAAATTGGCACTTCATGATATTGTTGGAGCTCTTAGAGAGGGTAATTCTGTTTATGAGAAAGTTAAGCAAAAACTGCCAATTCCTGAAGCTGAAATTTGGAAACTTCTGGAGGATTTGAAGATTGAGAGACAAGTATTTACTTGTGCATATCTTTATCTTCTTGATAATCCTGAGAGGATTAGAGCAGTGATTGGTTGTCCTCTAGACAAACGCAAGGAGTTGCTACTTGAGATGGTGCTTGGTCCTGTTGGTCCCTCGAGGTATAGGCCTTTATTGAACAAAGGTTTTTATCTATATTCATTTTAATTTTTTTAATAGATCAATCCCAGTGGAACAGTAATAACACTTCTATTTGTGCAGGTAATGGCATATATAACAATGGCTGGAAGGCAATCAACTATGTTTGCAAAGCTGGGCCAGCCATATTTGCAGTGGATGAAGATATGCAACATGTATGGGAAATTTTGCAACCAAATAGGAGAAGGGATAGCTAGTGCTTTTATAGTTAGCCTTAGTATGGTGGTCTTGTCTTGTTTTTCTACTTTCAATCTTTTCCATTTGTATGGGGGTAGCAAAAAATTGACCGACATGTCTGCTATATTACTAATATAGTTCTTAATAATTGATGGCACTAAATTTGAAACTTATTTAATATATTAACTACTTTGGCATGTTGTATGTTCAATCTATTATAATTTTAAAATTATGTAGATAACATTTATGTTATGCATCTCCTTTGTTTGTGCTACAGTTTTTTTTTTTTTTTAATTTGGTTATAGCATATTAATCAATTTTGCCATATAATTTGTAATCACAAAGTAATGGAGTGAATGCACAATTTTATATGACAATATTAGAATTTTCTATATAAATTGTTTTTTTATTGTTTCCAATTACATTATTTTGATATAAGTGATTTACTTTTATATATATGATTTATAATTTTAATTCAAATATAATGTGACGTAGAGAATTTTAGAGTAAGAAAAATAATTTTTAGAGAGAAAATAATTTTAAATGTAGAATTAATTTTAAATGTGAAAATTATATAATTTTTTTAATTTAAAATTAAGTTTTATTTGTAAAATATAGAGTATATTAATTTTTAAAATAAGGACAAAATTGTAAAAATATCTTATTAACTCTCTATTTCCCTCCCTTAATAAATTTTTAACTCTCAAATAAAGAAGGAAGAAATTTCCCTCATTTTCCTCCCTTTCCTTCTCCTTGAATCTTTTTTTTTTCACTTTCTCTCCTAATTCTCAAACAAAGCTTAAATGTTACACGGACCTCCCTCACAATGTCTAATTTTTGAAAGAGTCCAGTCACATGCAAATCACATTAGTTTTAATAAAATTTATTTCCAAAAATACACACTCCTTCAACCTTAGGATTACTTCCTTTTAGCTTCTTCACCAAATCAACACTTTTTCTACCAATTATTTCCTAAAATCCTTCATAAGCCACAAACCCATGACAACAATTAATGTTCTCCCTTTGTTAGTGCGAGCGCGCACAGACACACACGTGGCTTCCATCCTTAAGCCACAGACCCAAACTTTTCTTTTTCATTAGCTCAACAAACCCACACGACAATCCACATGGCCATATATCACCAACACCAATAAGCATTATTCTTGCTTTCGCCTCCAAGAAAACACAATGGCTAACAGTATAACAGGACTCAAAACAAGCACCATTCATCCCATACTCCAACAATTTAAGTAGATATAAAAACTTAAAAAATTCACTTCCAAAAAGAAAATACTAATTAACTAAAAGCCAAATAGAAAATGGACTAAATTAGTTGCAGCAGAGGAGTAGAAAAGGGGAACAATCAAGTGAAAAAAAATTATCATTTTTGTTGGTACATGCTTGTTTGAAAAGAGGAAAAGGCTTCATCCTAGCACGCATTTGTCTTTCACCTTCGCTGAATGCTCCGCGGCGACCTCTGTAACATTGCCCATGCCCCGACAACAACTGTTACCCTAACCCATATTCGCCGCATCCCCTCGATTTCGTATAGACTCGCATAACCCTCCATCATGCTTCAAACCCTCGAGCCCCCTAAACCTAGCTCAAATTTCATCGCTTGCTAAGGTCCTTCGATATAGAGAGAGATAGTCAGATTTGAAAAGGAGGGTGCATATGGAATATAAAAAATACATAAATATTAAGTTTTATAAATTTTATTATATTCTGTTAAGTAAACGGTGTAAATAAAGGGGATAAAAGTAATATATCAAAACAAAGGGAGGAAGGTCTATGTAATTTCTTCAAATCACATAAATTGGTTTGAGAAGGAGGCAGAGGAAATTGGTTTGAGGAATATAGCCATTAAAGTAACTTCTGAGCCTCTCAAAGACTCCCAACCTCTAAAGTCATTCAAATAGATATAAATTTGCTTGTCTGGCGGTATATGCAACATGTTTTGTTGTAATGGATAAGTTTTGCTGGTCCTTGGAATTTGATATATGTAGAAATGTTTCATGGGAGATACATAGATGGATGGATGAATTGATGGATTGATAGATTTATTAGATTAGATTGATTATAAATTGATGAATGGATAGATTGATTGATTAATAGATGAATGGATGGATTGATTGATAGATAAGTGGATAGATAAATTGATTGATAGATAGATTGATTGATGAAAAATAGATTGATTGATAGATAGATTTATTCATTCATTTTGGGGCATGTGGACCCTCAATAATGGTGGCATATTCCATGGCCATGTAGTAAAAAATGGAGTATTGGTAGTGGTCATCACATTGTTTTGTGGCAAAGTGGTTTCTATAGAGATCTGAATTACACCTTCGCCTATTGCAGTTATAATTATGTTGCTTGACTAACCTACAACTGTGATAACTTCGTTGTTTATACCAGTAAATGAGATTGGTTGGTTTTGTTCATTATTGTAACTATTCATAGCTTTATTATTGTTATTGTTATTATTGTTTCTATGATTATTTTTTGAAGTTGTCATCTATCACTTCTTAATAGCATAAACCTCCAATAAAGAGTTCTTAAAATTAAAAGTTTTGGCAACTAGTTCATCGAGTGTGCCAATTTGTGAAGATCGTCAAAGGGTTTTCAAAAATAGTTTTTATTTCTAAGATACTGATTTTCACTAATGATTCTATTAACAAATAAATGTTTAAGAATGAGACATAAAATTCATATTTGATTGTAAGTTCTTTTCGATCGAACAAACAACTATAATTTTCATATGAAGAAAATTATCTATAAATTTATGAAGATATTAATGATGATTTCAATAATAATATTCAAAAAGATAATTCTTTTTATATAAAATAGTTGACAGATCACTTTTATAAGTAATGATTTTCAATAGTAATGGTAATTGTGATGAGTTTTATAATAATTCTATAATACTATTGTTCATAATTTAGATAAGAATAAACAAAGGAGGTTAGATAAAAACAAAACTTAGAGAAGAAATGGAGAATGAAAAGAGTAAAAAATGCATATAAATGCAAAAAGGTAAACAAAACGAAAATTTATTAAAAGTGAGTGAATACATATATTGCGACCTTCAAACCGGAAACCATTTTCAAGTGCCATGTTATTGGTGTTTGAAATTTTAAGTGACATTAATTCAATCTGACAACAATGATTGTCAAATGTCTTTATTTATAGACTACTACTACTAAACAATTGAATTCTATAATTTCAATACGTATATAACAAATTTCTAATTACTTAGATATAATGACATCTAATGTCTTCACGTAATCCTTTTCATCAACAGCTGCCAACTGCTATTTTGAATTTAAATTTTTCATTCTTACAGCTCTTTTCTTCCACGTGCTTAATTTGCTCATCGAAAATTATTATTTCGATAATCATTTTGACATCCTTGACTTGTGCTAAGTATTTTAGCCTTGTTATATTTCTTGCCATCGAAATGATATACATCGAAATTCATCTAAGTTCTTGCACTTAGAAATTTTTTTATAACAAAGATAACAGATTTCTCATATATATGTGAATACCAACTCAATCTTAGAAAATTCTCCATCTGCTAACTTTAACTTGTCAAAAGAAGGAAAAATCCAGATGTCAGATGCCAACCTCAATACCCATTCTCTGTTTAATCAAGAACTCCCATCATGTAAATTCTTCAACAAGAGGCTGATAGAACAGTTTATATGCCTCCATAACTTCAAGATACCACATAGCCTCTCGGTTAGGAGACGATGAAAGATCAACAATCTTGTGAACCTGTTACAATTATCAGTTCAAAATTTCAAATTAAACTATTTTGCCCCACAATCACTTTATTATTTCCACTACTGACTAGTGAGAGCAATATTATGATGCGTTCTATATTGCATTTGCATTTAACATTGGAAGTTTAGGTGCCTTCAAGCATCATATGTGTTTTTGATGCTAGTCTCCAGTCAAAATTGAAATTTCACTTCAGTGATTCGCTTTGGCCTTTAATACCGACCTTTATTGCATGAGCCACTGACGTAAACTCCAATTTTAATTAGAGAATAACACAAAAACACTCATGATATTGCACCTAACTTTTGAATTTTGTCCTATTCTTTATTGGTGAGACCAGCATTAGATTTCACACAATAATAAAGGGTGATAAAAGGAGTTTCAAAAGAGTGTTGTCTAGCATTTTCTCTTTCTAGCAATGTTCCAATAAAAGAAAGAAAACCAGTTCCTTCTCATGAAAAACTTAGTATGTTTCAGGTCATACAAAATACAGGCTAAGCAAACCTTAGGAAGAACAAATTCAGCTTATTTCATGTAAGTTTGGAAAATTGTTGCACCCTTTTCAAAACTAAGTTAGAATAAAAGATAGAGTGCATGTTTGGTTTGGTGTTGGAAATTGATTATGGGTTTATAATTGATTTTTGATACATTTTCACATGTTTGGTTTCGCATTGGAGAATAATTCAGAATTGATTCTGGATTGAAACAACTTTGAGTAGCTTCTGCGTTGGATCCAAAATTTTGTACTGAATTTTACTCCTAACTTAATTTTATAATAAAATATCTAGCCATAAGTCACATCATTTCAAAATCAATTTTCACCAAAATCAATTTTGTTAACATCCATCCAAACACACAAAAAGAGTTTCCTCCAAAAGTACATTCAACACCCAAATGTAAATTTAGAACAGTTATCCAAACACAAACAGTCGAAAAAACTACCATAGGCATGTAGCCGTGGTGCTCCCTATACCAGTAAACCAGACACCTAATAAATATTTCTTCCCACTACATACATCCACCTAACCTGAGTGCATATAGCCATATACAAATGCTCCTCTTGATAGACAGAAATTGAAAATCAGATTTTATACATTTACTTGAACATCACCAAAAACAAACTCCATTACTTTGTGTGAGAGAAGATCTATGCAAGTATGATTGCTAACTTTGAGATTAATTCATTTATTTTAGAAGTGCCTCTAACTCAAAATGATAAAAATGTGTACAATACCTTGATCATGGAAAGCTTCCCCGGACGTGCAGCGTACCCTCCAACCACCATTACATACATCCCTGACAAAGTAAATAAATCTATGATACACAGATACAATCCATGTATCAGATATGACACGTAGATAAGGCAGTACTGTATGATTACAATAACAACAAAGGTGAGGTTCGTTACATGAATCACACGGCATCATTCAGTACAGTTGCAGTACCATGCGATTATTCTAAAAAGTTATATAGAATACAATTCGTGTAAGATACATGTATAAATATGCATAAAAAATCAAGGATAAATATTCATTTTGGTCCCTAAAAATGTAAGGCGGTGACAAATTGATCCTTGAAAGACGAAAAATTAAAATGTAGTCTCTGAATGTGTAAAAAGTGTGACAAATTGATCTTGTCATTAAATCTGTGAGACCACTTTGTCATTAAATTGTAATGTTCAAATATTAACTTGACAATAAATTGTATTTTTATAGGACCTATTTGACATTAAATTACAAAGTTGAGGGTCATTAACAGAACCAATCTGTCGCACTTTTAACACATTTGGGAACTAAATTTAAATTTTCCATCTTTTAGGGTCAATTTGACACCACTTCATACTATCAGGACCAAAATGGGTATTTACCCAAAAGATCAATATAGAATTGCAATTCTATAAATTATAAAGCATTATCATCATAAATCACCTCCTATTGTCTTTTGTTGAGGAGAATTTCCATCTTTTGGTTCGTTAAAGACATATATATAATACATTGAATTGAACAAAGAGAGAAGAAGCATTGATTACCGAGTTTCCATGGACGGTGGCGAAACTCGCTATTGAGGGAGAGCTCGACGAGGTCGGTTCCGTCGTCGAGAAGCAGAGAGCCGGCGTCGGAGGCGGAGGCGGAGACGAGAACGCCCTGAGAGAGAGAGATTAGGCGAAAATGAAAATGGAAACGAGAGAGTGAAAACGGCAGCGTTTAGGGAATGGAAATGGGAGTGGAAACCTGCAACCAAGCGCGCTGGAAGAGGAGGCCGCCGAGCGTGAAGCTGCTTTGACTTTGACTTTGAGTTTGACAAGGTAGTGCTACTTCTCGAGCCTGCTTCAGCTGCGAACAAAAAAGCTTCAACGCTGCTAAACCGTAATCCATCACTCTCTCTCGTTCACTCTAAGCTCTCGTATTATTTATATGACAAATGCTACAACACTATTTCACACAGTCTTTTTAACCCTCTTTTTTATTGAATTAAATTTCTTAAAAATTACACAAAATTATAAGTCATCCATCTTATTTAATAATTCTCTCTCATAATTGTATAATTTTCAATCAATTTAAATCAACAGCATTTCTGTTATACTGTATATATAATCTCTCCGATCTCAAATATAAGAAAAAAAAAAAAAGACACATTACTAAAGTTAAATAATTACGTTTAATTATATCAATTTTAATAAAAAAAGTAAATTTTTATCAACTTACCCTTTATTGAAACATGGTATCAAGAATAAAAAAGAGTAGTTGAAATCATACTTAATAAACTTGGCTCCTTCGTTGACCCGATCAATAGGTCCGATGATTCAATCGGTGAGTCAATAATTGACTTAATTTGATCTAATATATATTAAAAATTCAAAATTATATGTATCTATTATATATAAGTATATAACTAATATTATTTGAGTAAGAAAAATTCATTCATATTTCAAAATTCAAAATAACAATTCATAATAATTCAAAATCCAATTTTAAAAAAATTCAAAATTTTAATTTTTTTAAAAAATTAAAATTCGACCAGATCAAACCGATCCAACCAAGATCCGATGACTTACCCGGTTGTGTTTGACTGGGTCAATTATATGACCAGTCCAATAATAGAATCAATTCGACCAGTCCGATACCGGACCGGGTTCAATAACACTTATTGAAACTAATATATATATACACACACATTAGCATCTCTACACTTTTTTAGACAATTTTATTCAAAAAAACATAGTATATAGTAAAAGAAAATAAATTATACACTAACAAAGTAGTGTCAAATAATTTTATGTCGTCGTTCAATCGCAACTCCCCATATATAATAACTACTCTAAAAGTCATATCAATGATGATTTATAATTGGATAATGGTATAAAAAAATTTATATTATCAATACATGATCATTAAAGTCAAATATGTGAAATTTTAATATTTTTTTAGTTCTTAAACACTAAATTTCAGAAATTAAAATGATTTTTCAAAATCATTTTTAATTACAAAATAGTAAATTTGAGGGAATAAAAATGCATTTTCCCAAAATTTGGTGACCAATATTTTAATATTTAAAAATATAATCTTCATTACTAAATATCACAATTGTTTATACTTGAATAACAAGCACTTAAAACGTGGGGAAGAGATAGAAAAATTATTATTTAAATATTTAAAATTTATTGTGTAAAAAAATAGAAAAATTATAATTTAATAATAGTATTTAAGATGCCATAAGCGTTCATTTTCACTTTATTATCAACCTTAGACGAAAAAAGTCTTTCAATAACACGGAACCTGAAACCACACAATGATCTTTGGGATTTAACATCTACAATCTCCTTTAGTCTTTTTCATAAGCCATCTTCATGCAACAGCAGCAACAACCACAAGTGTAGGAAATCCAAAGTATGACTCGTGAAGTGTCTGATTAGGATATAAGAGAGATGCCAGAAGCAATCAATTCATCCGCCAAAACCTTGTTTGCAGCCTCTGAGGGATGAAAACCATCCCAGAATACATATTCAGATGCATTGGCACATGTTCCTATGGACTTCTTATTGCACAAAATAGATGCCTCTATCAACCCCGTTCCACAACACGCCTTCCTTGCTTCAAAAAATCCTGCAATAACACAACACAATGCATGCCATACATGAGAAACAAATTAACAATCCTAGTTCATAATTCATTAGATGATTAGTTCACTTCACTAGTCAAAGCATAATTAAATTGGACAAAACATGAATGCAGTTTCTTAATTAAGTACTTTTGTATTGTTTTTCAATCAGAATTGGAGTTTTAATCCGGTAAGCTATACTGATCATTTGATCTTTGATGCAAACTTTTTATTAAAATTACCTACAAAACTACATCTAAATTTTATCTAGTTAGATTTTGTACCATTTTCAAAAGACTTTTGTGACAAATTAACAATCTTGGTACATAATCCATTAGATGATTAGTTCACTAGTCAAAGCATAATTAGACTAGACAAAACATGAATGCAGTTTCTTAAGTACTATTACGATTGTTTTTCAATCAGAATTGGAGTTTCAGTCCACTAATAATTAATGATCATTTTATCTTTGATGCAAACTTTTATTTAAAGCACCTAAGGAACTGTAACAAAATTTTATCTAAATAGACTCTGTACCGTTTTCAGAAGGCTTGGTGGCCAAGTCATAGAGGGGTTGGTAGATATCAAAGACGACCAAATTGAGGCCTGGAAGCCTATTTTTTAAGTTCTGAGATGTGGTGTTGAGCTTTTCATTGAAGTTAATTGCATCACTGTTTAAACTGGTCACACATTCGTTGGTATGAGCACCAAAGAGAGTGATGGCTGCAGGAAGGCAACCCATTGGAGGTAATGATGTCACACCAATCCTCCTTGCTCCCAATGCATATAAACTCTATCAAAGGCATGATGAGAAAGGCAAATCAAAATCAGCAAAAGCAAATAACTTTTCTTTTACTTTTTGGTAATATTTAATTTTAATTTAGGCTTAAATATTTTTTTTTCGTACTTGTAATTTACCTTTTTTTTTTCATTTTCGTCCTTGCAAAAAACAAATTATTTTAGTTCTTATAAAATGTTTGTTTTGTTTTTCATTCTTAAAGCTCTTTAAATAATGCTTTCTTTTACTATTCAAAACATTTTTTACCGTTGAAAGTGCTATCTAAAATGCTTTAAAGAAGGAAAACAAAACAAACACATTTGCACTGACTAAAACGAAGAAAAAAATTGCAAGGACAAAATGAACAAAAGCTAAATTGCAGGGACAAAAAAGGTATTTAAGCCTTTAGGACAAGATGTCAAGGTTGAGAAAGGCATGCCTGGATGAAATTTGAATAGCATCGCAAGAGAGTGTCTGAGAATTGATCAGTTGTATAAAGCTTGTTAAGCAGAGGATTCATGTAGTAGTTCTGAACAAAATCACTGGTCCCAGCACTAATAAGATATATAGCATCAGATATAATTGATGAAGCACTTGATTGCCCTGCTGCTTCCACCAATTTGGTCTGGCACTCCTTGTAGTATTCAAGCTGCTTGCTCAGTGAAATTGAACTCTGCACCCAGGAAAACACACAACAACACTTGACAATTATATGATGTTAAAGAAAGAAAGAAAGAAAAAAAAAGAACAATGAGTTTGAGTTTAAGACTTTTAAATGTAATTACATATAGTTTGGATGTCAATTCAAAGTAACCAGAAGAAGCTGAGGCAAAGTTGGCACCATTCAAGAGGTTCTTTCCTTTGGTCTTTAAGTTGAGGTAGGCTGGTTGATAAGAGGTAAATCCAATGATATCAGCTGCAGTGGATGAATTAATGAAACAAAGATCAAATCCAAGTTTTAAAAAAAATGAGTAATAGGGACTTCAGGGAAAAGATATTTAGTAAAATGGGAATTTTGAGGAAAAAGAAAAGGTACCAATGAAGTCTGTTGCAAGCTTTCCATTGCAGAACCTTCCTGTTGGAAAGTGATTCTCAAAGTCTCTTCCATAAGGAGGGAAGTTTGCTTTAACAATAGTCAATTGGTAGTTATTATTGCCAACATCTACAATTGAGTCCCCAAATGTGAACATTGCAGGGACTAGAGGCTGCCCATTAGTCACATTGAGCAACACAGCAAGAAGAAAAGAAGCCAAGAAAGACCTTGAATACCCCATACTTGACATTTTTCTCTCTTCAGCAATGAGCTTCTTGTTCATGCAAAAAGACACAATAGAGAAAGCAGACTCTGAAGATGGGTCACAGTTTTGGGAATTGATAATCTGACTTTAGTCTTTTGCTTTGAATCCGGTGCATACAGTATAGTAGCTGGTTTGGCAAGGCTGCATTTCCAAGAATTTCATTAATATTCCAAATTAAATATAGGGTATTGAACTGTACTAACATAGTAAGTTAATACAGAAAATATCTGTCCAGTGTCCACATTAGTGTAACTTCAAAACACTATTTGAGTTCTTAACTTGAGAATTTGAAAAAAGATCTTGCATGCTTGGTTAATGCTACCAAAGTTTACTGTTGAGATGGTATTATTTAGGTGGCAACATGGCATTAACTTTCTTAGCTGTATACCACTCAATCTTGAGGAAATATTAACTCATTCTCAATTCTCAGATGAAATCACATGCATGTCTTGAGCTGAGGCATATTAATTGGAATCAGAGAGAGCCATAAGGAGAGAGAGCATAGTAAGGCTTGAAGCTGAGTGTAATTTCAGCATATACTAAAAACATGTAGAAGCAAATAAATAGTAGTAAATGTCTACTTCTTAGTAAGTTCACTTACCAAAAACATGACAGAATATTATAGTAGTAATAATGGATGTTTGTTAGTACTACCACTTACCAGTAAGTACAAGAATTGGACTATTGACACACGATGTCTTCAACTGTCCCAGGATCCTAACTTCCTACTTTTCAACCATACTACCAAATGTATACAACAGGACGCAACATGAACTCAACTAAAACATGGGCAGAGAAAACAAAAGGGAAAGGAAGAAGAAATTAGAAAGAATACTGAAAGGGACACGTAGTAGTAACTTGTATTTGGACGTATTAATGCGGTTGGTAACCACTTAAGTTTTGTATTGCGTGCCTTATTTACTAAAGTGGCAGCACCACTTTGATCACTATGATCACAACCTTCCTCCTCTGACAGCACTAATGTAGAGCCTTTTAGGTGTCTTTTCCTCACTTGACCTTTTTCTCTTGGCTGGCTCAATTGCTTCACTTGCGCCGGGAAGTGGGGATTTTCAACACTTACACACATTTGGTGGGACAGTTTTTTTATGATTTTTTTTCTTCCACTATCCACTACTATGATGATCCTTTTTTTCTTGGAAAAAGCCAAACTTTAATGAATGCTTTTTTTCTTGAGCAATCAGCAAAACTACATTAGCGATGTTGAGTTGTTGATCCTGATTATAAATTTCACGTAGTTTGATGGGTAATTTTTAATAAATTTCAGTTAATATTAAAAAAAATTGCTTTTTAAGAGATGTACTAACAAATGTATTATCAACACTTCTCTACATTTTAGTAATATATTGAAATCGAGGTAACTTATCTTGTATAGTTTTTTTTTAAGAAGACGAGCTATTTTTACATTTTCTAAAGGTTTAAATATGTTAGTATTCTTTAAAATATATTTGAATTTTATTTTTGTTTCTTGATATACTTAAAAAGTTTTAATTTGTGTCTCTATTGTTATCTTGATCTATTAATTATTGACGTGTTTGTTAGTTTGAAAATGGTGGATATGCTAGCATGATAACTTATATGTTGTTCTATATCTTGATGAATCTAGGAACTTTTGCTTGCATTGTATCATTTAGTCTAAGTATAGGAACATGAATTGCTTATGTGTTATGTCAGATATGCTCCAAGGCTAAGTTAGACTTCCAAGTAAGAAGTGGCAAGTGCTCTCTGGTTATTAATTATTAATAATATTTATTAATTTAAAATATAATTATAATTTATCTTAGAATTAAAATAAAAATTGATGCAACACAAATACTTGTGTCGTTTTGCTATCTAAGAAAGGCCAAATGAATCAGTCTTTCCTTAATCTCATACTTGTGTTCCTTACACACGCTCCGCCTCACTTCATCGCAAAAGGGTTAGGGTTCGCAATTGCGGGTCATCATTGCTATTGTAGAGGGTCTTGTTTGGGGACATGTAGGTGCTGACGGCGATCGCATGAGCTATGTGCCTTCAAGGTTGATGTTCACATGTTTTGGGGGTTAGGGTTTTGTGCGAGTTTGAAGCATACGCGTTTGGGTGAAGGTTTCGATCAAGGTTTTGGTATTGAAGCTTGTGGTTCCAAAAGTGAAGTAGGTGGACCAAAACAAGTGAGTCTTCTTTATTGTACTCATGTTGCTTATTTTCTCATGTCTGCTACTATGTTGTCATTATGTGGTGGGGTCATTATTGATGAAAAAAAAATATCTTTTTGGGTAATTATTTTTTTCCTGGTTTTGTCAGACATGGCTTTTACTATGGAGGTTAACCATGGGGGTTATTTTATTCGTGAACCCATTTTGAAGTATGTTGGAGGACACATAACTCTGTTATCAGAGATAGACATTGACAAAAATGGAGCTTTTTTGAATTTGTTGGGATTTTGAAGCAGGATGTTAATATTAAGGGAGATTTTAAGTTATGATGGGAGGGGGCTAATGCTGAATTTAAAGAGTTGGTGTTGGATAGCCATGTTGTTGAGGTGCTAAATTTTGGGTTGAGTCAAAACTCTCCCGTGAAAGTTTATGTGGAGAAGTTGAATCATGGGTTGGTTGATGTTGCGAATGTTGTTGATGTGGAGGAAGGTGTTGGTGGTGGAATTGTTGAGTCTGAAGGTGTTGTTGATTATGATAGTGACTCTAATGAAGGTAGTTTGAAAGTGATTCTGATGGAGATAATGATGTTGTTCTTTTTGAAGATAGTGAGGAGAGAGCCGCTGCAATTGATGATGGTTTTGATGAGGATGAACCTTTGGTTAACCTGATTTTGAGAAAAAAAGGACAAGCTCAAGCTGATGGTGATATTGGATCCAATAGTGTTGATAAGCATGTAGAAGAAGGAGATGATGAGATGAGTGAAGGGTATGAAACTGAAGAAGTTGTTAGTGGTGGATCAGAATTTAGTGAAGAGGATGTAGGTAAGTTTGTAAGATTCAGAAAAGAAGACTTGAGCAGAGATTTTCTATTCAAGGTGGATTTGGATTTCTCCAGTATACAGGAGTTCAAAGAAGCGATACTTGAACATTCTATCCTGAATGGGAGACAAATTGTGTTTAGACCAAATGATAGAGTAGGGGCCATGGCAAAGTGCAACCATAAATGTAGTTATATGATTTTTTGCAGCAAGGTTAGGAGGAGTGAAACTAACAAGATTAAGACTTGCAGACCAAAACATCATTGTGGTAGGGTTTTTAAAAACAAGAATGCAAGCTCTAAGTGGGTGGCTACGATTTCTGCAGAGAAACTAAGGTCCAACAATGATGTTAAATTGACACAAATAATGGATGATGTCATATTCAAATATGACATTGGCATAAGTTTGGTTGTTGCTTGGAAGCTAGGATGATTGCTAGAGGAATAGTTGATGAGGATGCTATCAGACAATCCTCATATCTTAAGACTTATGGTGATGAGCTTAATCGTGTTTGTGTAGGGAATAGCTATAAATTGATATTAGAAAGACCGCAAGAGTTGTGTTTTGCCTAGGTTTAGTAGCTTCTATATGTCTTCAAGGATGTAAATTAGCATTCAAGAAAGCTTGCAAACCTATAATTGGTCTTGATGGTTGTCACTTGAAGAGTAAGTTTGGAGGACAATTATTGATTGCAGTTGGGAGAGATCCCAATGATCAATATCTCCCTTTAGCATTTGTTGTTGTGGAGAATGAAACAAAGAATTCATAGAAGTGGTTTTTGGAGCTTCTTGTAGTTGATATTGGAGAGATAAATGTCAACAAATGGATATTCATCAGGTAAAATGATTCATTCAATTGTTACCTCTTTATACGTGTAATTTTATTTGAACTTGTTTGCCTGATACCAACAAATTTATTCTTTCTATTGCAAGGATTGGTTTAAACACTTGGAGCATAGGGGACGGTGAAGAGAATAGGTTTTGCTTGAGATACTTGTATCAAAACTTCAAGAAAAAATTGGTGGAGGGACACATATGAGAGATCTAATGATGGGTGCAAGCATGGGAAGATTAAATGGCTCAATTAAAGGATCTGAGTGAGCAAGCACATGATTGGCTGATGACGACTGTTGACAAAAATGTATGGTGTAACTATGCCTTTTCTCATTATCCTAAATGTGATCTATTCATGAATAATTTGAGTGAAGCTTTCAATAGCACTATTTTAGTGGCAAGGGAGAAACCAATAATAACATTTTTTGAGTGGATTAGGTCGTCGTTAGTGGCTAGATTTGTTATACAACAACAAAAGCTAGCAAAATATAGTGGTGAAATTATGCCTAAACCAATGAAGAGGCTAGATAGGGAAATTGAGCTTAGTCGTAACTGGAGTTCAAAGTACTCTTCTCATAAGATATTGGAGGTTACCCATGCTTTAAATGGTGAAAAGTTTGTTGTGAACTTGCACCATAATTCTTGTATTTGCAATTTTGGGGGTATAGTTGGTATCCCTTATCACCATGCAATGGCAACCTTGCAATATGCTGGTCAAAAACCTGAAAAGTTTGTCCATCAGTATTATACTAGAAAATATTAGAGTAAATTACACTAGCACCCCTGTATTTTTCTCAAATTGCACCTGATACACCTCTCTTTTTATACATTACTTTTACCCCCTTCTGTTAACATCATTAACTAACGTCAATTGAAATGTATGACCAGATGAAATTGTCCATTAGAGTAAATTACACTCACACCCCCTGTAACTTTCTCAAATGGCACTCGATACCCCTGCCTCTTTATACATTACTTTTACCCGACAACCCCAATGTCCAAGGAACCAGACACAGCTCTGATGATAGTCAAAGCTACGACAGGGTACAAGGAGGTGGTGGATGTGGATATGACTGTGGCGGTGGTGGCTACGATGGTGGTGGTTGCTTCGACGAGAGTGGGTGCACCCAGACGCCGTGTTGGTGGGCGAAGACGACGATGAGAAGAAAGAGATGATGTTGTCGTGGGAGAGGGATGAGGAGGAGAAGGAAGTGGTGGCAGTAAGTGAAGAGGGATTGTTGAAGAAGATAAGGTTTGTAAAATCCAAGATTTGATTTTAAGGAAGATGAGGGTATTTTAGACAAATTTTCATTGAAAATCATGTGACCAACATGTGTTTACTTTCTGTTAAATTATTAAACGGTGTTTAGGAGGGAGAGGGTCTGGGTGTAATGTGAGCTAAACATTTAAGGGATTTTTTGTAGGGTGCAAAAAAGGAAGGGTATCGGGTTTAATTTGAAAAAAACACAGGGGGTGCGAGTGTAATTTACTCAAAATATTATGAACTATGCTACTCAAATGAAGTGTCTACTATGAATGGACAAAGGATGTGGGAAAATGTCATAAATGTGGAATCTATTTTTCCACCTGAATATAAGAGAGGTCCAGGTTGACCCAAGAATTTAAGGAGAAGGGAATCGGAAGAGGTTCCCAATCCTACTAAATTGAGGGAAAAAAACATCACCTTACCAGTGTAGAAGATGTGGAAAAACTAGGCACCATAAGAGCAAGTGTGATTTGCCTCCTCCTACAGTTGATGAGGAAGCTGTCAATGCAGTGCTTGTTGCTGAAAATGTAGTGCCTGAAGCTGACAATGCAGTGCCTGAAGCTGGAAATGTAATGCCTATTACTCAGTCACAACAAGCTGAGAATGATCTACATAATAACATGGTAAGTTTTCTAATTTAACTTAGTGTATTAAATGAACATTCAATAATAAACTTTCAATGACATTGATGATTTTGTCATTACAAGCAAATGAATAGAATGCTGGAAAGGTGCAAAAAAAAAAAAAAGCACCTGTCAAGACTACAAAACCAACTCATGTCAAGCCTACAAAACTAGCACATGTTAGTGCCAAGACTGCAAAACCAACTCTTGTCACCGTAAAACCAACTTCTGTCAAGACTGCAAAACCAAATCCTATCAAGAATGCAAAACCAGCAAGTAAATTTCTAAGCAACCATCAATCAACAATGATTAAAAAGGATGTTTTGCATGTTTTACAATTGGATTTGCACAGTTAAAGAATATTGTTGCTACACCAATTGCAACAAGTCCTGTTGGCCATCCTACAAAAATGTCTTCTGGTATTGCAAAGTCAGCTAACATGGTATGTTGTCAGCAGAGTGAAATTAAGATGAACATTAGGGTTTTGATTATGTGAAGCTAACGTCGGTATGTTTGTTTATGCAGGAAAAATGTAAGGATGATATATTGCACAACAACAATGATAGAGCTAAGAAAAAGATGAAGCTATCTGAAAGGACAACACCCTCTGCAAACACAGCCCCATCAAGCATTCATAAGCTGAAAATTTTGTATGAATTGACAAAAGGTTAACTATGCATGATGTGATTGAAAGTAAAATAATGCAATAAACTAGATTTACAAAATTTTGCATGAGGTTGGCTTATCCATACAAAGCAAAATCAAATGGGCAAGCAAATATTCATAAGGTTATTTTATGTTCAAATCTAAATGCTAATCTTATTCAAGATTGATAGTTAGATGTTGGCAAACTTTTGTATTTTTCAAGGTGATTAAAAAACATGATGCAAAAGTTCAAAAGAATGCCTAAGGTTTGAAGCCACCAAGACCAATCACAAAAAGCTCTGCCACAACAAAGGAATCTTTGTCACAAGAAGTTAATAGCCCTACTATAGGGATGCATAAAGCACCTAAAAATAGTAATGGACCACATATGAAGGATGCTTTTTTTAGCATCATGAATGATGACTTATTTTGGAGATGATAGATGTTTTACTTTTACCTTTAGTTTATGGTTTATGGTTGTTCTATTTTACTTAGTTTATGGTATTTTGTATGTATGTGGCTTTGCCAATGGACAAAGTTGAATTTTGATTAACATTGTGGGTTTTGTTGTCGGTCATTTTGTTGCTATATATTAAACAACTTCTACCATGTTTATTTAATGTGAAATCCAAGTACTTATGACAATTAGATCGTGTATTAACAATAAGGACCACACAACACAAAGAAAACATAGGTACCTAAACCAAAAAATTTCAATTTATTAGGGACCTAACACATATTGGACATTTTATGAAGGACCTAAATCAAAATTTTTCAATTTAATAAGGACCTAACACATATTGTAGTTTATTTGGGATCTAGCACTAATTGAAAAATTTATGAAAGAAGGACCTAAATCAAAATTTCCATGTCAGTAATTAATTTTTATTTATATTTATTTATTAATTATTAGAGTCATGTCGACAAACACGTCATCAGATCACATGGTACATAAAATCCAACGTGGCATAACACGTAAGCAGTTAACGTGTGAAACTAACGGACAAATTAGTAATTAATAGTTCAAGATAACAAAAAAGACACAAACAAAAACTTCTCTAGTATTAAGGAGCAAAAACAAAGAAAAAATTTATCAAGAAACAAAAATGATATTCAAATATATATATATATATATATATATATATATATATATATATATATCAAGAAGTACTAACATATTTAAGCCTTTTTTAACTTATAGATAAAATTCACTTATATTAAGTTTAGACTAGGATTCAAATTTGGTATTGTTCAAATTTAATGTAATTAATATAGTTATCTAGTCAACAAAGAATCTAACTTAGTTAAGTTGTGTGTATGAGTTGTTACAAATTTCTGACATTAGAGTTTGACTCCTCCATTCAAACAAAAAAAATTAAGTTAAACACGTATTACTAATATGAATTTTCTAAGGTTTCTCACGTGGTATATCTGTTATAATTTTTTTATCCCTTAAAATTAAAAACAAATACCGAAAGATTATAATAACTTCATACATCTAGTCGATGAATTATACTATATCATTACATCTCGTTACAATTTATCTTTTGTTCTCTGCTAACTTGGAATTTATCTATCGTTCATAATTCTTAGTACCACATCAATACATGCTTAACTGATTATGAGGTGCCAAAACACAAAAGCGTATCCGGAGTGATGCCATTGTCTGCCACTTCACTGTGAAACATAAATATAATATCATCACAGGCAATCAATGTTCTAAGTACTTTTACCCTGAGCTGTAATAGCATTGACATTGTGCATTTTTCTGTTTTACGAAAAACAAAACCCTTAACTTCTCAAACCATTAATGATGTATTCCAGCACTAACTATCTCGTAACGCTTAAATATGAATTTAATTTCTATAAATTCGTGCTTTTTAAATTTTGAGTCTTGTATTTTTATTTTATTTTTTGGTTTTTAGTTTGTGTAAGCTTATATTTTTTAATTTCAGTCCTTATAAATTTATTTGTTCATTTTAATTCTTATAAGTTTATATCTTTTTCAATTTTAATCTCTTTATTCACTTTTAGTCCTTGAAAGTCCATGCTTTAGAGACTAAAATTAAAAAAATACAAATTTATATAGACTAAAAGTGAACATGAAAATTAACATAGACTAATTTTTTTTTTTTTAAAAAAAAGCAAACTTACATTGACTAAAAATAAACATAAAAATTTACAAAGACTAAAATTTAAAAACACAAAATTATCAAACTAAAAAAAATAGAGAAACTAAAATTAAAAAAAGCACAAACTTACAAAAACTAAATTCATATTTAAACCTATTCTTAATAGTGTAAATGCTGCATTGTTAAATTTAAAGGTGTAACTAGATTATTTGGATAAAGTTTAAGTTGAATTAGGATAATGTACGAGTATATAACAAATCGTTAATCTATTTATAATTTATTAAAGAGTGTTTGAAAAATCTATTTGTAATCTATTTAATAGAAAATATTCATGGTATATCATTATTTGTTTAAAATATAGCAATAAAAAAAATAACATAAAATATTTGAAAGAGATATAAGATTGATTTATTGATGAAGGGAGAAGGGATTAACACAATTATTAAATAAGTAATAAAAACTTATTTTTAAGTCTAGCACTTTCTTTCAAAAAAAAAAAAAGTCTACCACTTAAAATTTGTACTCGAAGAAACTATAGATTTCCCAAGCATGTCGAACCCACGAGAAGCATTATCTTCTTCAAAGAGTTTAGTGGAAGAACTTCGGCAAAAATTTAAAAATAATATAAATTAAACACGCCCCAAATGGGCGTGAAGCCCTGCCCCATTTTGCCAAATATTTTTCAAACTATCCCCTTTTCCCAATTAAATAATTAATTTATATTATTTTTAAATTTTTGCCGAAGAACGGATGCTTTGCAATCATTTTAGAGAGACTCGGGATTGGTTCTTGACAGTTTGGGAGGGGGATTGCTAAAGGTTCTAATGGCCATAGATTCCCCATTCTGTATATCAAATTAAAAACTCATAATTTTGGATATAAAATTTGAAACAATCCTAGCACCAGACTATTGTATTGGTACTCTTTTTTTTTTACAATTTTTATGACTGTCATTATAAAACATTTAACATTGTTGGTCAATCAGCAAGCAATCATTATTATCAGTGTGATTTTTAAAATAATTATTATAAAATAAACAAATATATTATAAATGACAATTTAATTAGATGATAATATAAAAATTTATTATGCATAGAATATTTACTCAAAACATTCTTATTGATTATATATCAATAGGTGTCTCCTAACTCACTCGATCAAAAATTAATTTTATTTGAAATATGTGATTATTGTTGGTCCAAAAAAAAAATTATATTCTAAAGATTTAAAATTGAAATTATTTGAATATCTGATGTGATAAAATAAATTAAGATGTGTATTAAAATAATGATTTTAAAAAACAATATCAAATCATGTGATGTAGCATCTAAGAGGACTAAGACAATGCTAAAACTTTCTATACTCTCATTATTGATTCTTGTTGTGTCTCATTACAATATAAAAACTTAATCCAAAATGTAAATTCGGATTAATCTTTTCATAATGTAATGGGACATTACAAGAAGCAATATCCGAATTGAGCTTTCCAGGATGCAAGAGGACCCAACAGGAAACAATAAGGAGGGTGCACGAAGCACATCCCCAAGACGATTGTGCGATGATCCTAATTTCCATCAAGCCCATTAAGCACGTAGAGAAGGGGCCTTTAAATGTTTCGTGGTCCAATATCAATACATATAAACATGAAGTTATTGCTAAATATTTTACCAACAGGCCAAGAAAAAGTAAATTATTGTGACAGTATCCCGCTAGATCCTAGGTTTCTCTGTGGATGTTAATTATTAAAGTGGATATTTTAAATATTTTTTTCATCTCTAAAATAATAAATATAATTTCTATGCTATTTTTCTTTTTCATTTGTAATTTATAAAATGTAAAAGTAGTAAAAATTGATGTTGGTGGGAATTGAACTTTGAACCCCTTGGTTATTAAAAATAAGCATTATCATCTCATCTAATTTTTAATATTGAATATAAGTTATAATAATTAATATTTGAGACCCTTTATTTTTTTGGGTCCTGTGCGGTTGGACACCTTGCATGGATCCAGAACCGTCCCTACCTACAGACCTCTATAAGTTTTGAAGTTCTAAGGAGATGTTTGGCAAATAAAGAATTTTCATCCTCTGAAAATCGTGATTCTTAGGAAACATCTTTATTGTTGTTGTGATTTCTAAAAATGGTTAAAACCTATTTAGTTAATTATAAACATTCTATAAAAAAAATTGAAGGAATTCTATAAAAAAAAAATTATACATGTTTATTGGAAATCAAAATTTCAATATTTGGTTTCAATATATTTTTTAGAGTAAATTACATTCGCATCCCTTGTGTTTTGTTCAAATTTCATTTAATACCCCTCCCTTTTTGGCTCCTACAAAAAATCCTAAATTGTTTAGCTCACATTACACTTAGACTCCTCCGTTCTAAACATAGTTTAATAATTTAACAGAAATTAAGCACATGTTGGTCACATGACTTTTGATAAAATTTTATGCCTAAAACACTCTTATCTTCTTTTTTTCAACCTGACAATATTTTAAGACTTTTGCTTCTTTTTTTATTTTTTTAATTGGACGTAAACCCAACTTTTTGTTGGACGTAATCCCACCTTGTTGGTATACAGTGTTAACACCCTTCCTCTCATCCTTTGTTCTACTAACATACATATGAACTGAATTTTAATTCTCAGAAAATATTTTTCAGCACATCATAATCAATCTTAAGGGGAAGAATTTTACCACTAGCAGTAAAACAAAATCACAAAATAAAAGGGTGACATAATGACAAGTCTAAATCATTAGCAAAGTTGTTACACAGTCATGTGCGTTGAACATTCCAAACTTATCAGGACCAACATTGCATATCTCACTTGGTTTGCCGCATTGGTCTGTAAAGTGGATCAAAATATACATGTTGCATGTTCAGGACCCATGTATTTCAGTTCATCGTGTTCTTGTTGTACCAAACATTAACACTATTTTAATCAACAATAATAAATAAATGATTTTCAGTTCATCTATTATGTTTCCTATGATCCCGAACATCAACATTATTTTAGTCAACAATAATAAACAAATGATTTTAAAAATCATAAGTGATCACAAACTGGTTCCCCATTGAAACCTCATTTAGAAATAGGCAACAATAAACAATCAAAATTAAATAAATAATCTTAAAAGTAACATATATACAAGGTCTAGTGGTCACTTACAAGCATAACCCTAGCGTGAACAGAAATCGTGGGACAGAAAGAGAAACATAGTGCTGGTGAATGTTGCAAACTGGAAGAGGAACAGTGAAGAACTCGAACTAGAAGATGAACAATGAAGAATTCGCGAACTGGAAGAGGAACGATGAAGAACTCGCGAACTGGACACTGAAAAAGAACTCGCCAATAAGAGAAAGATAAATAGTACTGACGAATGGTGAAGAGAAATAGAACGTGAAACCTAGATTCTGAAACTAATTGGGAGAGGATAATTTGAGTTTTATAACTAAAATGTAAGGACAATTTTGTCTGCTCACATATTTCAATTGATGTTAGTTAATTACGTTAATAGAACTAATATGCAAAAAGGGAGGGGTATCGAATGAAATTTGAGCAAAATATAGAAGATACGAGTAATTTACTCTATTTTTTATGAATACATAGATATAAATGTTTTTTTTAGAAATATCAATTTAATAAATTTCATTAATATACTACTTTAAAAAATTATTTTTTAATAAATTTTATTCACACTAAAAGGGAATCTTTCTTATTTAAATTAAATTTTATTATTTAAAAAAAAGAAAAAGTTCTTGTATGTTATGACAATAGTATTCTCAAATAATGTGTTAATTAGTTATTTGACAATTTTTTTTAAAATTAAAAATTAAATAATATTTAAAAAGTATATATTTAATATATTTAAATATTGAAATTATATTTTTCAAAAAATTATAATAAATATACTGAGAAAGTTTATTTATTGTTTATTTTTAAATTTAATACCACATATTGCTATGCTAGTAATATAAAGAATATGATATGTAATTATATATAAATAATTTTAATTTTAATTTAATATATATATATATATACAATTATTAAAAAATCAATTAAAAATTATCTTAAATACAATTTTAATAATTATTAAAAGCAATAATTTTACTATGACTATATTATTTATAAACAAGACATTAGGAATAAGACAATGAAGGTCAGCAAATCTTCCTGATAGATTTTATGATCAATGATTACGCGACTTGATTAAATTTTTATCTTTATCAATTGATTAATTGATTTTAATTTAAAGGAAATAAATTGACTTCTAGATTAAAAAATAATAATTGAAAACATAATATTTGTGTTTTCAAGCGCCCAACAATCGCGTCGCGTGCAACCATTCACTGTGTCGGTGCGAAGTTGCGGGGTCCCAATTGACAATTTTGCCCTTTTCTTGCTGACACCTGGCGATTTGGCGTAAATGATGCAATGCAGTATAGGTTTTTAACTTTTTCCGAATATTTTACTTTTAATTATATTATTTATATAGAGGTTTTATAGTTCTATTTTTCATTAAATCAATCATTTCATCGTAATTTTTATTTGTCTCTTAACTAAATAAATTTTTATTTACACTACTAGATTACTTTATTACAAATTACAATACAATTTAAAAGTATTGATTTATGTAATAATAATTATGTAAGATTCAGGTTTAAAATGTACTGTAATTAATAATATGAAAATATTTATGTTAACAATATACCAAAATTAAATCCTAAATCTAGTATTGAATTAAACAAATGCATGAGGTTCTTCTGTAAAGTTTTGTTATTACGAAGGACTGTTACATTCAGATTTTTTTGAGAATTAATATATTGATATTAATTTTCATGCAAAATCAGGGTATATTTTAAAAAAAAATAGAAGTGATCTTATTGATAAATCTAAAAATAATTATTATAAAATAT
>PYAF01002109.1:1769596-1822936 GCA_007407185.1 Glycine tomentella
AAATTTATAAATTAAAAATATTTAATATATAAATCTTTTTCATTTTATTTATATCATTTTATATATATATATTTATTTATTTTATCAATTTATAATTAAATTGATATGTAAATTAATTTCATATTTTTTTATAAATTAATTTTAATATAAAAATTATTTTTACTCTAATTATTTATGCAAAATTATTAATAGACAAGATAATAAAATATTTGCTTTATTTGGTTATTTATATTAACATTATTTACTATGTGTAATTAGTTAAGGGTTATTAATTTTTTTAAAATTATCAAAATTTATAAATTAAAAAATATTTAATAAAGAAATATTTTTAGTTTTACATCAATAATTAGAGTAAAATAATTTGTATATTAAAATCAATTTTAAAAAATAATGTAAACAATTTACATATTAATTTATAAAAAATTAATTATAAATTAGAAAAATAAAAATTTAAAATATTCAAAATAAACACATATAAAATAATATAAAATAAAATTTAAAATATTTATATATTAAATTTTTTAATTTAATTTTTTTATAATTTTGAAAAATATTAACTCTTAAACTAATGATACATAAAATATAATTATAATATATTTAACTAAATAAAATAAGTGTGTGTTAGTGATTTATTATATCATGAATTTAATTTGCGGATTTTATAAGAAAATGAAAATTGTAATTAAATATATTTTTTACAATAATTAAGTAATAATTGTTTTTCAAAAAAAAAAAAAAGAAGAAAAAAAAATCGCGGGAGGCATGCAGAGCGAGTAGTAGTAAAGCACAAAAAGGCGCGTGGAGACTGGTTCTGAGTAAGTACTAATGAACGAAAAGGAACGTATGCGAGGCGGGTGTCACAGTCGGAAAAACAAATACACGTTCTTCTTATTCATCCTTTAATAGTTAAATTAATAATTAATTGTTTAATTAAATATTACCACTCTTCTTCGCTTCCATTCCATTCTATTCTTTCTATATATTATCACTCGCCCACTCCCGTTAAAATTCACCACCAATTCATTCACATACAACTCTTCTTCTTCTTTGATTTTTTTTTTTTTTTTCACAATCACAATGGCGCGAGTGGATCTGGATGGTAACCCCATCAAGCCACTTACGATCTGCATGATCGGCGCTGGCGGGTTCATAGGGTCGCACCTCTGCGAGAAGCTGATGTCCGAAACCCCTCACACCGTTCTCGCCCTCGACGTCTACAGCGACAAGATCAAACACCTCCTCGAACCCGCCGATTCCCCCCTCCCCTGGGCTGGCCGCATCACCTTCCACCGCCTCAACATCAAACACGACTCTCGCCTCGAAGGCCTCATCAAGATGGCAGATCTCGTAATAATAACACCTTTTCTCTCTTTTCCTCTTTTTCTTTTCTTTTTATTCTCTTTACGTTCTATCGTATTGTCTGTTTCATATAGTCTACCTCACTTCGTGTCTCTCTTTCAGACTATTAATCTGGCTGCGATTTGCACCCCCGCGGATTACAACACGCGCCCTCTCGACACCATTTACAGCAATTTCATCGACGCGCTCCCCGTGGTAACTAACTAACCACCTGGTCAAATTGAAAATGTGAAACGCTGTATCTTCAAGATTTGAGTTCGATGTGACGTCGTTTTGTGCTTTTTAGGTGAAATACTGTTCCGAGAACAACAAGCGCCTTATCCATTTCTCCACTTGCGAAGTGTACGGGAAAACGATTGGCGCCTTTCTCCCTAAAGATAGTCCTCTTCGCAAGGTAACCTTTCTTTTGAATTTTATTATTGAACCGTTTTCTTTTGAAGAGCGTTTTAGATCTGTGCTTTTGCGTCTTGCGTTAGTTTTCGAATTTTTCGGCGACGTGGATTTTGTGGCGTGATGTGGCTATTTGGATTTGGATAGGTTGTGATTAGTGTGATTAATAATTGCCTTGTTATTGTACAATGTTGACTTTGGACTTTTTTTCACTTGCGTTTGGATGTTAGTTAGAGGAGGTGGACGTGTTGTGATTTTGTTCTTTTTGATGAATTTGGCGTTGTATTTAGGTTGTGGTTGCATTCCTTATTGGATGATGTTGATTGTGTGCGATTTTCAATTGCGTTTGGGTTGCTAATTGTCAGTTATAGGATGTTGACGTTTTGTGAATTTTCATGAATTACTCTTTTTATGGTTCTTCCTTCTTCGGGATCGGTATTGGGTTGGATTTTTTTTTTTTTTTTCAATTTTGCAATCATTTGTCGCTATCTGATTTTTCTGGTTTTGTATTGGGAGCAAGGGTTGGTTGGGTTGGTTGTTGTTTCTTTCTTGTGATGAGATTGAGCTGAGATGTGTTGTTTTGTCTGCAATGTTGTGTTAGGATCCGGCATACTATCTTCTTACAGAAGACGAGTCTCCTTGCATTTTTGGTTCTATTGAAAAGCAGAGGTGGTCTTATGCATGTGCAAAACAGTTGATTGAGAGGCTGATTTATGGTGAGTTGATTTGTATTTTTTGTTTTGGTGTATTTTTTTTTTCCAATTTTGATTTTTCTTACTAATGTGTGATCATCGGCAGCTGAGGGTGCTGAAAATGGCTTGGAGTTCACAATTGTAAGGCCATTTAACTGGATTGGACCTCGAATGGATTTCATTCCCGGGATTGATGGTCCAAGTGAGGGTGTTCCTCGGGTTCTTGCTTGCTTTAGCAATGTCAGTTGCTTACTTTTGCTATTGCTTTTTGTTTTAAGTTTGTTGATATTTTAGCTGGAGTTTTGAAAATTTGTTCAAAATTTTCTGTTTTCCTTTGTCTTCAGAATCTTCTCAGAGGAGAGCCCCTCAAGCTTGTGGACGGTGGCCAGTCCCAAAGAACCTTCATTTACATTAAAGATGCTATGGAAGCTGTCTTGTTGATGATTGTACGTTCTAATGTCCAATCTTTATTTTTGGGACTGTTTGTGTTTTAAATACAGATTCATGTGATATTTTTTCATGTTAAATTATTGTTATTGTCGGCTTGTCCACTGAGTGTTATGACCTGTTAACAGGAAAACCCTGCCAGGGCCAATGGCCACATATTTAATGTGGGCAACCCAAACAATGAGGTCACTGTTAGGCAGCTTGCTGAAATAATGATTCAGGTGGAATGATAAACTTTTTATTGTTATTTGACTACTGTTAGAATTTAGGCATGTTGTTATGGGAATTCATGAATCAATTGTTATTCCATTCTTTTTATATACAGGTTTACTCAAAGGTAAGTGGAGAACAAACTCCTGAAACACCTACCGTTGATGTGAGCTCAAAAGAATTTTACGGCGAGGGATATGATGACAGTGACAAGAGAATCCCTGACATGACCATAATAAACAAGCAGCTTGGTAGGTTTACTCACTCTTTAATTTAACCATATTTGACCCTTTAAGATTGTAACTTACTTTTCTTGTTAATGGTCATTGCTCTCAGGATGGAATCCTAAGACTTCACTTTGGGACCTGCTTGAGTCCACTCTGACATATCAGCACAGGACATATGCTGAAGCCGTTAAGAAAGTCATTGCAAAACCCCTTGCAAATTAAGCTTTTACAGTGATGGTGATGGTGATGTGCTACCTTTGAGAAGGCGTGTTCTTGCCCAAGTGTTATGCCATATTTTACTGGTTGATTTTATATAAAATCGTAAATTTTCCTCCTTTTGGTTTCGTTAGCCAGTAGGCAATATAGCCCTCATAAGCCCCAATGCCTTGGTGTATGTTCCTGGAGAAGTAGGAATTTATATATAGGGCAATCTGTGCTGCTATGTAATTTTAATGTAGAGACCATGCGCTGCTAAACATGATGTTGAGGCACTTTATATACTAGGGAAGACGTTTTTTTCTGTGTTTTTAGGGATCTCTCGATTCATTGGTTTGTTGTCTTTCCAGGTCAGCTGTAAGTTGTATCATTCTGTTTGACCTTAAGCCATGTGTTCTAAATAATTGTCATTAATTTATATTATGGGTATTTTTTGTTATTAAAAATAGTTTTCCGTATTGTTGTCATCTGGGATTATTCCGGTACTCTGACTATCTAAGATATTTTAATAGAGTACATCTAATATGTAATCAGTGTTCTCATGACATTTGTTAGCAAAATTCAATAAGAGCGATGCTTACAAAATGATTACAACTTTTCAGCTACCATGTTCATCGGACTAAGTGGGTTACAAATCTACAATAGTAGAAGTAATATAGTACTAATAGATGTGGATTCTCATTGAAAATACCGCAAAAGGTAAATACAAGAAAAATAGTGTGATAATTCTAAGAGTATCACCCTCTCCCGATGCCCACCCAGCCAATTCTTGCCTACCTTCCCATGCACGCAGACCTCTTATCAAATACCCAATCAATCCACTCATTCTCTCTTCTAAAGGAAAGCAAAATAGAATTAAGAAAAGAGAAATAATAGTAATAGTAATGTGGGCATTTTATCCATTTACCCCTGCCTCTCTAACCTTCCTCCTAATATAGACCTATCTATTAATCCCATCATTACTCCCCTCTTGAACTGTCAACTTGTCCTCAAGGTGAAATTCTGGAACTTGCTGCTGAAGTAATGAGACCCTCTCCAATGAATTCTCAAAGTCTGGCAAGTCTTTTCATAAAATGAATGACTTTGAAATGTCGTCCTTAACCCTTCTTTCTAGTACAACTTGTGGTTGTACTTGGAGCTCCCAACCCTAAGAGAATCCCTTTGGTAAGGATTGTCCCACAGACGAGTCAGTCATTGACTTCTTTAATAGTGAAGCATGGAAAACTAGACGCACCAAACAACCTTTCGACAGTTCTAGCTTGTAAGCCACTGGGCTAATCTTTTGCACCACTTCAAATGGCCCATAAAATCTAGGACTCAGCTTCTGATTAACCCTCTTAGCTAAAGTCTTCATTTTGTAACGTTGTATTTTCAAGTAGACCATATCCCCCACTTGGAATTCAACCTCCCTTCTATTCTTATTGTCTTGCTGTTTCATTCTGTTTTGAGCTTGCACTAAATTCTGTTTTAATTCATCCAACATCCCATTTCTTTCTTTAGATAACCTATCCACTTCTTCCACTGGCGACTATCCTATGTCCCTTTTGATGAGTATTGGAGGGTCTCTCCCATACAAAGCTTTGAAAGGGGTCATTTAAGTGGAAACATTGAAGTTTGAGTTAAACCAAAACTCAACCCAATGTAACCACTTTGGCTAGTCTCGAGGTTTCTTCCCTGTGATGCAACGCAAATATGTCTCTAGACAACAGTTGACCACTTCCATCTGCCCATCTGACTGTGGGTGATAAGCCGAGCTAAATTTTAGCTTGGTCCTTGCCATCTTGAAAAGCTCAGTCCAAAGGGAACTGAGGAAAATTCTGTCTCGGTTAGTCACTATGTTGTTAGGGAACCCATGAAGCTTCACTATGTTTTTAATAAATATCTCCACCACATCCTTCACAGAAAATGGGTGGGATAATGCTATGAAGTGTGAGTATTTGGTAAGCCTATCCACCACCACCAAAACTGTATCAAAGCCATGAGCTTTGGGTAAGCCACCTACAAAGTCCATAGAGATCTCAGATCAGACCTGACATGGAATAGGCAAGGGCTGTAACAGTCCTGTTGGAGCAAGAGCTTGGTATTTATTTGCTTGGCACACCGAGCAAGCCTGTACATATTGTTGGACCTCTTTCTTCATGCCCTCCCAAAACACCACACCATAAATTCTTTTGTAGGTTTGGAACCCTCCAGAATGTCCCCCAATAGCTAAATCATGAAACTCCTTGAGTATTAGAGGAATTTTTGAATATATTTTAGGAATTATCACCCTTTCTTTGTAGTATAACATGCCTTGTTTTATTGTAAACCCTTAATAGAGTACATCTAATATGTAATTCGTGTTCTCATGACATTTGTTAGCAAAACTCAATAACAACGATGCTTAAGAATTGATTACAACTTTTCCGCTACCATGTTCATTGGACTAAGTGGGTTACAAATCTATAATAGTAGAAGCAATATAGTACTAATAAACAAATGTCAGAGAATTTTACATTGTGATACTGCTTATCATATCTTACATGAATTTGGTCAGATAATTGAATATTCTGGCTAGATTAAAACTAATCTTCTAACATTCAAGAATGTTGTGTGAATTTAGAAGAAATTTTAAATTATAGTGAGTATTATGTAATTTACACTTGACTTCAATTTTAATTAAAATAAGTTTAAAGTTGTACCGTTCTCATTGTTATCTGACCGACTTCAAGTTTTTGTTGTTATCCGACTGATCCATGACTTGAAGCCTCTACTCGTCGATATTCTGATTGGCCCATAGTTTTCAGCTTCTTTTTGTGTCTCATTCAATGATTGACCTCAAACTACTATGGGAGAGATCATCATTCCCATCGAAGAATGTCGTGTCCCTTGATATCTTAGCCCCACATAAAAGTTTCCTTACTTTCCCCTTCTCCCATAGCAAGGTCATAATGATTGTTTAACAAAAGTATCGTCATGGAACAATCATCATAAGGTCTTAATAAACAAGAGGGATTGATCGTTAAAAAGAGAGAGAAACCTCGTCTATAAGAGCCCCTCAACTCGAGTTAGAAAGGTAGATTATATTTTGATCTAAGTTGAATGTTCTTGAGTTAAATTTCATAGATTAAATTACACTTACATATATCTCATTTAATTACAGAAATTTAGTTACATAAACAAAAGTCCAAATAAGGTTTTATTTAAAAAAAAACTATAAAAAAATATGTTACACTTGCATATATGTCATTTAATTCCATTCAAAGTCATGCTATAATCAACAGAAAGAAAAAGATGCTCTGGATAATACTTGAAGAAGACACCAATTCCTTTAGGAGTATGTTTGGATAAGGTAATTTAAAATTCTAAAGAATTTTAAATTCTAAGAATTTTAAATTTTTTAATTGAAATTATTTCATTTTCAAAATTTTATGTTTGGATAAAGAAATTAAATTTATTCATTTTCAAAATTTTGTATTTGGATAAATAAATTAAATTTTTTCATTTTCAAAATTTTGAACCTCATGCACAAAGAGACGTGTGAGGTAGGTGTCGTAGAAGTAGCAGAGGTCAAAGTATTGTCGGTGATAAAGACAGAGTAGAGAGTGATACAGTGAGAGTTTCTATAAAAGAGAATTTTAACTTCTCATATTTTAGAAAGAAATTAAAATTCAATATTTTTAGTTATTTAAAATTCTGTTTCAAAATTCTAACAATTTAATTTTTTTATATAAAAATATCCAAATAATAAAATTTAAATTATCTGATAAATTATTTTTACTTAATTAAAATCCTCTATCCAAATACAATTTCAATGCATTTCGGAAAAAAGGATAAATTCTCAAGCCCGTTAATTATATCAACATTCAATTCATGTTGGAGAGTCGGTGAACGAAGCACGTGGGTTGAAGTCAATCAAAGGGGTTAAAAAATTAATAATAAATGTTAACAAAAAATTTAACTACAATAACTAACACTTTAAATGTGGCTTTTATTTTATTTAAGTTATGCACATCGTTCTTTCGTATTACAAAATTCATCAATAATAAAATCTGCATCAAATTTTTTACCATTTTCAATGTAAATAATCAAACAATCAGTTAGAAATTTATCTTCCATTTTATTTTTGAATTTATTTTTGACAATCTTCGCAATTGAAAATAATCTCTTCATTGTGATAGTTGAAATATAAAGAATCAATATCAAACAAATTAAACAATCAATGAAAAGATAAATCAAATATTTTATTATATCTGGATCTGTCTCTGCTTTTTTCTTAAAATATACATAAACAGTAAATTTTCCCATATGTTTTCTACAATCAATAAAAAAAACTTTAAAAAATCTAAATTAAAAAACATAAACATTTTAGAAAATGTGAAATGGAGAAAAATCATGTGTGTGACAATTGAAAAAACAATAGTACATGAAGAAGGAAAATAATTGACAAAAAGAAAAAATTGTAGTGTTCTACGTTATGAAGAAATTTGCAAAATTATAAAAGTTAATAGTATCCTTTTTAAGTATATCTAATATTTACGTTATAATAATTGCTTGAATATATTAAAAGAAACTATATCCAATAATTTATTCAAAAAAAATATTTTAAAAGTTAATAATATCTTTTTTAAAGTATATTTAATATTTACATTTAAAAAAGAAAGATTTACTACAACAAATTCTAGGTAAATATCTCTTAAAAAATATATTATTATAATTATAAATTTATTATTGATACTAATCTAATTATATTTTTAATGTATATATATTAATTGCATTTGGAAAGGAGGGGAACTAAAAGCCCATACTTGCCCCCGTACGTCCGTCTCTGGTTGGGACGAAGAACTTACAAAAAGATCTTTACAATTATTAAATTTAGAATTATATTATATTTTATTCTACAGTTAGATATTACATAATCTCCCTAATAATTCAAATAGAAGTGATTTATGAACAAATTTTGACAAATGATTTTGTAAAACTAAAAGATTAATATATTTAATTATTTATATTACATAATCTCCCTAATAATTTAGCTTTAGGTCCTAAGGTTTGTTTGTACAACACACCCTTTTGTAAAGAGGATAACAAACTGATTTTGTTGACATTTTTGAAAACTGCTTCCAAAATTGTTGCTCAATACTATCCTCTTTTGAATGAATATTCTAAATAGCAATCAAGAGTAGATGTTTAGAGACACCGTCATAATTATATTCATATATGTTTAGACGATACTCTTTGCCAACCATCCCACGTCGTGAATAGTTCAATTTTACATTTTGTTTTGTCGTGAATATATAGTTGTTGTGACACTAGCTCAATTATGCATGTTGGCATGCACGTGCGTTTTTCTTTTTCTTTATCCCAGGATTAAAATACTCGATTCTAGCCTTTATTTTTATACTCAGTCATAAGAGTTAAAGATATCCACTTTTAATTAAAAATTAATGATTTTTTTTTAAATTACGAATAATTATTAATGATGTGAAAATAAAATCTATAAGAATCATTTGTCAATATCTTTTATAAAATTACTACCATTATAGTTTTCTAGTATTTCCAACCCAAAAACGATATGATTTTGACTTTCAGTTATTCATTAACAACGTCGCTTTGGCCGAGTGGTTAAGGCGTGTGCCTGCTAAGTACATGGGGTTTCCCCGCGAGAGTTCGAATCTCTCAGGCGACGTTTGCAATATTTTTTATTGCGTCTCTTGCCAATCGCGTTTTTTCCTTCTTGACTGAAGTTTATTTCTTTAACCTTGAAAACTCTCTTTGATCAATCATATTGATTATTGTTATGATAATTCATAATCATATCAGAAGAATTAGAGAATTGGAATGCCTCGTTGAAGCATCTCCTGAGGCACAGAAGGCCCCACTTGTTGAAATAGCCTTCATTCACTGTGGGTAAGCAATTTTTTCTCCATCATTGTTGTGATTTTGTGATTAATATAGGAAAATTAAAAAAATGCCATCCATCAATCTGCTTTTATATTTTCTTCTTTGTTTTTTACAAAATGTTTTGACTGAGTATATATAATCGTATTATGCTACACATTCAAGTGAGAAAGTGAATTTGTCTATATCTAGGTAAGTTTTAGGTTATACATTTTTTATTAAATTTAATTGAAAAGTGATATTTTAGAGATGATTTTTTTTAATGGAATTGTCATTTCAAAATATCCAGATGTTCATTTTAGATAATTTACTAATAACATTGATGTGACATTGGAACAAGACCAAAATATTTGATTTCATTTATTTTAATAAGATCGATTGATATTTGGACAAATATTCAATTAATTATCTAACATTCTTGATCGACATATAATTCAATTATCATGTGATTGAAAAAAGATATAAAGTCCTTCAACCTTAAATGTGATTACACGAAAAGACTAAAAAAATATATTGATCAAACTTAAAATATATTCCTTAAGAAAAGAAACTCTAACGATAGAAATATAAAGTGTGCTACAATAAAAACATTTTGTGTTATACTGAGATCGATTGAAATTGAAATTGGATTTACATTCGTGTAGTTTTTCTTGACTTTGATCAAGGCAAGATATCACCCTTGACTTGAATGGAGAGAAAACGGAACATGATAATCAGAAAAATAATAATAGTAAAAAAAATAAAAGCATTATTTTGTACCGGTCCTATTAAAAATATAAAAAGGCACATAAAAGCATTAGGTGAGGGATATAACGATGACTAAGCAAAATTGCCGGTGAATCGGAGCTGAATCTGAATAATCGTCGAACTCGAATTGCGTTGCCGGATCCTTCTGCGGCCTGAGAAGAGAGACGGCGGCGCTCCGCTCCCTCGCGGCGGAGGATCTGATCGGCGAAGGTGTTGTCCTGAATGAGAGGTCTCTCCGTCTTCATCAGCGACATCCGCAATTGTCAGAACAAGGAACAGGAGAGGCTCCGCGTCGACAAGGAACTTGGCAACATCCGAACGCGCTTCTAAACCGAGAAGGTTAGGGTTTCTCTTCCTCATTTTTTGGTTTCACGAAACTTGCGTTTGATTTTTCCCAAAATTCCGAGTTTGTGACGTCAATGTGTGTTGTCGTTCGCGCGGGAAATTATTGTTATAATTTGTTTTGCATTGTTCGTAACATGTATAAGTGACTTGAATAGTAAGTTACTGTTTGATGAACAATGACGTGTATGCATGTATGTGTGTAACAAATACACTCGTGGTAACTTGTGTATTGAGGAGTGTGCGGACAGATCAGCATTTTTTCTCATCCTTTCAGTTTCAGGTGTCTGTTGAGTATACTGTTAGGTCCATGGTTGGTTGAATATCCGCTTCTCGTGTCTCTTTGGCTGCTTAATTCAACTTGATATGTATGCAAGTATTAATTATTTACTATAATACTTTGTGCTTGGGTGTTAGGGTCCGTTTGGAAGAGTTTATTTACAACTTAATTGAACTTATGACAAGCTTAAGAAAATAGCTCCTAATATGTCCTTAAGCTATTTTTAGCTTATTTCAATAAGTTCACCAAGATAACTTATGAAAACAATTTAACCACATTTATACTTCGATTATAAAAAGAACTTAGATACAAGCTTGCATGATAAGTACTTATTTATTCAATAAGTGTTTGATTAAGTTGTTTACCCAAACGGATACTTGGTGTAGTTGATGTTGACTGCTAGAATTGTTTGGTGAGCCTGTAATTGGTTCCTAAAACTCTGGAAAATTTTATTGGTGATGCCTCAGAGTTTGTATTTGTCTGTCACTGCACTTTTGTGATGTTTTCAGTTTACGAGAAGGCCAATGCTTTTATAGTTTCACCAAATTCAGTAAAATGCTTTGCAGATTGCAAGTAGTAACAGTTACTTTCTGGGCTAACTTCAAGTGAAACATACTGATTGCTGAATGCTGATTGTCCTTCTCAACAGACTAGCTACTGACCATAGTTAGACTTAACAGCAAGCTAATAGAAAAATAAAACTACATCCGAGTAACTGAGTAATTATAATCTTATAAGAGTTATTGACTATTATATAGCATCTAAATCTAATGAACCAAGGACAATGGGGTGACTACTTTAGGTATTTAATTATGTTTCAAACGACTGATGTATTTCTAAATCTTTGTTGGAAGAGCATGCCCAATGTTTTGGTTTCTAGCAGCGTCACTGTGTGATTGGGTATTTTTTCTAATCAAAAGAAGTAAACAGAAGGAATGAGTAGTTTTTTTTCATCTTTCTTTGCAGCTTTTTTTTCCCCAGATGATGCTCTATGCTCAATTTTTGCACCTTTTTTCTTTTCTCAATAAAATCTCTTGTTGAAAAAAGCAAGGTAACACTAAGATTCTTAGGGCCAAAATGTATGGAAGAATTTAAACTTTTGTGAAAGACCGATTATCTGAACTAGTTTGTTTCCATTTTGAACATGAACTATAAATCATTGATTTCTGAACATTTCTGATGGCAGGAAATGTAAACTTTTTGCAGCATTTGACAGAATAGACCTGTAGTTAAATAATTCCCAAGCCATCATGAAGCGGACTTATTGTTGTTATTTATATATTGATATTGATGCCTTACCATTTTTATTTTACAGGTATGTTGATGTTGAGGGCGAGCCTTGACACAGTGGTAAAGTTGTGTCTTAGTGACTTGTTGGTCATGGCTTCGAATCCGGAAACAGCCTCTTTGCATATGCAAGGGTAAGGCTGCGTACAATATCCCTCCCCTTTACTTGCGTATAGCGTGGAGCCTTCGGGCGATGGAGTATGTAGTTTTTTTTTTTTTAGGTATGTTGATGTTATTCTTCAGTTAATTGACAAGGCTGGAAATTTATTAGTGATGACATTTGGTTTCGTGTGGTGCAATTTGTTACAAACAATGAAGACTTACAGGTGAGTTTGAAATTTGTAGCAAGTATTGTACTTGTTCCTTGTTTATATACAATTTGTAGCAAAAGCTCAAGAGTATCTTGACAAACCTGCTATACATGAAACAATGGTTAAGGTGATGATCATTCAATACTTTTCAATTGGTATTAGTAGATATTGGATAAGATTTATCTGTTTGTGACTTAACGTATCATTTAGTAATGGTGGTTTCTAAATTGTAGAATGTTCATGGGAGGCATTTACTCATGTTAGAGAAAGATGACTTAAATGTTAATGAGGCAAAAATATGAGAAAAAGTATTTGTTGTTTAATTCTGTTTGGCTCCCCCTGCCTTCATTGGAAAGGGGTGGCCTGTTAGAACACTCGTGCGTTTTAACCGAATTGCTTAATCTCTGTGAAAGAGACATCTAGGATCAAATGGTCAAGAGTTTGATTCATATCTCCTTTGTTCTACTAAATATAAATAAATGTTGCATTTCACAACTTAGGTGGTCTGTGCATTGTCTCCACTTCAAGCCCAAAGCACTATTAATGAAAGGGCATGTTGATTTAGAACTATTCATTTGTCTTCACCTAATAGCTTACGAGGGTATTCCTTATGAGTTCCATTGTGAGATTTGATTAGCAGTTTGTTATGTCCGTCCAAATCTCTCTAGAATATTTTCCTTCTTTCAGTTCGAATTTTCTGGTAGTAAAACTAAAATTACCGTTAAGAGAGAGGCAGTGCTAGAGAACTAGGTAGTTAGATTGAATGTTATTTTTTTTTCTGTTTATTCATGAACTTTCCTTTGTATTGTCATATTTGCTGTCACTAAATCATTTTTTTACTTTATCAAATCACTGGGACATAGCATGAGGTCTGATTTTAATCCAGTATGAAGTTAATATCTATCTCTCATCTTCATACACTTCGACAGGTTAGTGCATATATCCTTGGAGAGTTTGGACACCTTCTAGTTAGACAACCTGGATGTAGTCCAAAGGCAATATTTAACATTATACATGAGAAGCTTCCCACTGTATCGTAAGGGGAATCAGTCCATGCCCCTCAAATAATTCATAGCTGGACTCCATTTAGCCTGGATACCTTATGAGACATGCATTATTTTTAGGACTTTTACCATTCCTATTCTTCTCTCAACATATGCTAAAATTCTTATGCACACTCAACCAGCAGAGCCTGAGCTACAGAATCAGATATGGGAAATATTTAAGAAGTGAGATTTAACCCTTCAATTTATTTATTATGTATAGCTCTAAGGTTTGTCATAATGCTATAGGTTCTTCTAACTCATTTTCTAATGTTTTAGATATGATAGTTGCATTGAAGTTGAGATACAGCAGCGAGCTGTTGAATATTTTGCATCGAGTAGAAAAAGGTGCATCTCTAATGCATATATTGGCTGAAATGACTATGTAGAGGATTAACTATTGAATTACCAAACTTACAGGTGGTACAAGATTGCTTTTTGTTTGAATTAGGAGGTGTGGAATTGGTTTTGGGAGTGGAATGGTTGGCCAGTTTAGGAGAGGTAAAAGCTAACTTTCGGAAACTGACTTTGACTGTAAAATCTGAAGGGCAAGAAGTATGTTTGAAGGCTGATCCTGAGTTAATTAGAGCTGCCATCAGTCTGAAATCAGTTAAAAGTACCATATTAGAAGACCAGGGATTCATGATTGAATTTAAAACAATAGAGGCAACAAAGGAGGTGGAAGGGGTTTCAGAGGAGGTGCTGAGTATATTGGAGCAATTCTGTCAGGTTTTTAAAGAACCACAGCGGCCGCCACCATATAGAAGCAAAGACCATGCCATCAATATTCAGCCTGGAAATAAAATTCCTAATTTGAGGCCTTATAAATACCCACATTACCAGAAAGATGAGATAGAGAAGCTGGTAGGTGATATGTTAGCAGCAGGCATAATCAGAACCAGTGTTAGTCCATATGCTAGTCCTGTCATTTTAGTAAAGAAGAAGGATGGAAGCTGGAGATTTTGTGTGGATTACAGAGCTTTAAATAAGATGACTGTGCCTGATAGATTTCCTATGCCAATCATAGAGGAGTTGCTGGATGAAATTGGAGGTGCTGAGTGGTTTTCCAAGCTGGATCTCAGAGCAGGATACCATCAGATCCGGATGAGGGAGGAGGATGTGCAGAAAACAGCATTTAGAACTCATGAAGGGCATTATGAGTTCTTGGTTATGCCCTTTGGGTTAACCAATGCTCCTGCTACTTTTCAGGCATTAATGAATGAGGTAATGAAGCCATTTTTGAGGTAGTTTGTCTTGGTGTTTTTTGATGACGTTTTGGTATATAGTGGTACACTAGAAGAACATATTATGCATTTAAAGGTTGTGTTACAAGTCCTACAGCAACAAAAATTATATGTTAATAGAAAAAAATGTACTTTTGGCCAAAGGAGTTTGGATTATTTGGGGCACATTATTTCTGGAAGGGGTGTAGAAGCTGATCCCAGCAAGCTGGAAGCTATGACAACTTGGCCAATACTTGCAGATGCAAAAGGGCTGAGAGGATTTTTGGGGTTGTGATAGGATCCAATGAGATAATTAGTTAATATTTTGTTCAGTTAGTTAGTTAGGATCAGGAATTATAAATAGAAGGGGTGGGACTGAGGAAATGTAGCTTAAAAGCAGAGAGTATTAGGAGGTTGGTGACCTCGAAATCACCACTTGTACACAAAGCTGGAGCTAGTCTCCAAGAGAGCAATAAAGATTCAATTCTTTTTCATTCTTTCTTCCTCCTCTGCCTGGTCCAGTGCCTATCAGGTTGACAGGATACTATAGGAGATTTGTCAAGAATTATGGACAGATAGCTCATCCTTTAAATGCATTATTAAAAACAAAGGCTTTTAAATGGGGAGAGGAGGCTACTGTAGCTTTTGAAAAACTGAAGACAACAATGAAGGAGTTGCCTATATTGAGAGTACTAGATTTTTTCAAATAGTTTGTACTGGAAACTGATGTTTCTGGTACTGGACTAGGGGCAGTTCTGCTACAAGAAGGGAGGCCTTTAGCCTTTTGGAGTAAGGTCTTAACTGAAAGGGGTCAGCTCAAATCTGTGTATGAAAGAGAGCTGATGGCTGTGGTGCTGACAGTTAAGAAATGGAAACATTATCTGTTGGGAAGGAAGTTTATCATCAAAACAGATCAAAAGAGTCTCAAATTCTTGAATGATCAGAAGTTATTAAGTGAAGATCAGTTTAAATGGGCCTCTAAATTGATTGACTATAATTTTGAGATTGAATATAAACCAGGGAGAGAAAATGTGGTGGCTGATGCTTTATCCAGGCAATTCAGTTTCTCTGCTATATCTGTGGTGCAGCAGGAGGATTGGAGTGAATGGGAAGAAGAATTGCAGGCTAACCCTCAAGTGTATGAAATATACAGAGGGATACTCACCAAAACAGTGGACAAACCTGAGTTTGCTGTTAAAGGAGGCAGATTATATTACAAAGACAGATTGGTTTTAGCTAGAAATTCTTCTAGAATTCCAATGATTTTGAAGGAATTGCATGATTCACCTGGGGAGGGACATTTAGGGTTTTTTAGGACCTTGAAAAGGGTAGCTGCAGTAGTGTTTTGGCATGGCATGAAGAAGGTTGTGAGGCAATATGTAGCAGAATGTGAGATATGTCAAAGAAACAAAGCTAGTACTTTGGCTCCAGCAGAGTTATACAGCCTTTACCTATTCTTAATAGAGTTTGGGCTGATTTATCTTTGGATTTCATTGGCAGCTTACCTAAAGCTCAGGGTAAGGATATTGTTTTGGTAATTGTTAACAGGTTTACTAAATATGCTCATTTTATAGCCTTGAGTCACCCTTTTACTGCCAAAGAGGTTGCTGATATATTCATTAACGAAGTAGTTTGGTTGCATGGATTCCCTACATCTATAGTTTTAGATAGGGACAGGTTGTTTATGAATCAATTCTGGAAAGAATTGTTTAGACAGGCAGGAACACAATTGAAAATAAGCACAACATACCATCCACAAACTGATGGTCAAACAGAAGTGGTGAATAGGTGTTTGGAAGCTTATCTAAGGTGCCTAACTGGAACTAAACCAAAGCAGTGACCTGCTCACTTGGCATGGGCTGAATTCTGGTTTAATACAAACTACAATATTTCAGCAAAAATGTCCCCTTTCAAGGCTTTATATGGGCAAGAGTCACCCTTGTTAATTAAGGGGACTGATCTTCCTTCTAAGCTAGAAGAAATAAATCAAATGAGTAGGGACATAGATGAATTACTTCAGGAGATAAGAGAAAACCTATTAAAAGCTCAAGCTCAAATGAAGAAATATGCAAATAAGCATAGAAGAGCAGTGGAGTTTCAAGTAGGGGAATGGGTGTTTCTGAAACTGCAGCCTTACAGGATGAAGTCTTTGGCAAAGAAACCAAATGAGAAGCTCAGTCCAAGATTTTATGGTCCTTACAAGATAATTCAGAAGGTGGGGGAAGTAGCTTACAAGTTGGAGCTACCTGTTGACAGCAGAATACATCCTGTATTCCATATTTCTCTACTCAAGCAAGCAATTAAACCTACTTGTTCTCCTCAACCATTGCCTAAAGCTTTGACTGAAGACCTGGAACTTAAGGTGCAGGCTGAGAAAGTTATGCAAAGAAGGACTACAAAACAGGGATAGCAGGAAGTGCTGATTAAATGGCAAGGGTTGCCACATCATGAAGATAGCTGGGAAAAGCTGGATGAGATCAGAAATGTTTTTCCTCAATTCGACCTTGGGGACAAGGTCCATCTTGAAGGGAAGGGTATTGATAGAGGTAAAAATATATGGGGACAGGTGTATAATAGAAGAAAGAGTAGTTAGGCTCTGTTTGGGAATTTGTTAGCTGTTAGTGATGAGTTAGTAACTAACTGTCAGTTACTACAGTTAGCAATAGGAGGGAACATTATAAATAGAAGAGAGGGAGGGTAGAGAAGGTTGTTGAACAAGTTGGAGGCTGAGTGCACCTCGAATACAGTCACTGTAATCGTGATAGTGATTGAGCAATAATATTTTTCCCTTTTCACCAATTCTCTGGTCTAGTTCTTATCAGAAACCCTCTCAAACCCTTGATGTCTCTAGGTACAGGCCATTTGCCCATTGCTTCCAACTTGCTTGGGTCTGTCTCTACTCCTCTTCCTGAAATCAAATGACTCAAATACTCCAATGACCTTTGATCGAAGGTACATTTTTTTCTATTCCCATGCAATTCCTATTGCTGCAGTACCTGTAAAACTACCCTTAGATGCATTTGGTGCTCTCCCACATCCTTGTTGTACACCAATATATCATCAAAGAAAACTAGCACAAATTGTCTTAAGAATGGCCTGAGAACTTCTTTCATCAAAGCTTGAAAGGTTGAAGGAGCATTAGTCAAGGCAAAAGGCATGACCAAAAATTCATAATGACCTTCATGAGTTTTAAAGGTTGTCTTATGCACATCTTCAGCCCTCATTTTTATCTGATGATACCCAGCCCTTAAATCCAATTTAGAAAACCACTCCGCTCCTCCAATTTCATCCAATAACTCTTCAATTATAGGTATGGGAAACCTATCAGGCATTATAATTTTGTTAAGAACCCTATAATCCACACAAAACCTCTAGATGTCATCTTTTTTCTTAACTAAAATTACAGGACTAGCAAAAGGACTAGTGCTGGCCCTAATAATTTCAGCTATTATCATCTCTCTTACTAACCTTTCAATCTCATCTTTCTGATAATGAGAATATTTATAAGGCCTAATGTTAAGAATTTTATTACCAAGCTGAAGATTAATAGCATGCTCCTTCTCCGTGTGTGGTGGCAGTCCTTGGGGTTCCTTAAAAATCCCCTCAAACAGTTTCAAAACATGCTCTACTGATTCAGGCACTGCCTCCCCCCTTTTTTCCTGCTCTACTGCCTTAACCTTCACCATAAATCTTTGATCAGCCTCCCCCATGCTTCCTTTGATCAGCTTTAGGCTGATAGCAGCTTTAATTAACTTAGGTTCAGCTTTCAACACAATTCTTTATTCTGAACTTTAATAGTCAAAGTCAGCTTGTCAAAATTGGCCTTCACTTCTCCCAATCCAGCTAACCACTCCGCCCCAAGCACTACATCAGCACCTCCTAGTTCAAACAAATAACAAGTTTGAACCACTTGTAACCCTTGCAATTCAATTGCTAAATCCTTACATATTCCCTTGCACTTCACCTTATGTCCATCTCCCACTTCAACAAAATAGGGCTAAGTAGGAGTCACTTCTAACTTCAATTCTTTCACCAATTTCAGGGAAATAAAATTGTGAGTGACCCCACAATCAATTAAGACCACCACCTTCTTCCTTTTTATTTCTCCCCACAACTTGAGAGATTTCTTGGTTGTGAATCCTTCAATACTATGTAACGAGAGTTGGTGCAGCTCTTCCCCCTTCTCTTCTTCAATCTCTTGTTCCCCACCATCACCTTCTTCCTCCATAATCATCAACCTCAATTGTTTGTTTTTGCAAACATGAGTGGGGTGATATCTTTCATTACAAGTAAAACACTCCCCCTTCTTCATTTTTTCATTCACCTCCATAGAAGACAACCTATGGAAGGTTTTCTTTCTATTCCAGGCCTCCCCTCCAGGTTTAGCCCCCCCCTCCCCCCCTAAAAGGTTCCACCACCTTGTTACTCCCCTGCTGCCACTCCTTACCACCTCTTGGACCTAAAAAATTAGGTCTTTGGAAAGACTGACTCCATTTCCCAGTTCTGGGTAAATTGCCCAGAATTCTGTTTTTCTCTTCAACTTGCCTTGCTTTCATCATTGTATCCAGCGATGACTTGGGTTCATGCACCCTTACTGCTGTCCCAATTTCCTCCTTTAACCCCTTCAAGAATATTTCTTTTAGAAAGATCTCATCCAACCCCTTTCTTGCCCCAACATGCTTCTCACACTGGTCAATGTAGCTCTGTACACTATCATCTTGTTTTAATGCTAACAAAGCCTGAAAAGGGTTTGCCACACTTGTACCTTGAAATCTCTGAACCAAGGTCAGCTTGAAACCCTCCAAAGATTGGGAAGTACTCCAAGATTCCCACCACTGGAACCGGTCAATGCCTCCCCCTCCATAGCCACCAGGATCATGTCCAATTTCTCTTCCTCTCTCACCGTCTAGAGACAGAAATATCTCTCCATTCACGACACCCACCCCACTGGGTCTTCTCCAGCAAACACCGGCATCTCAATGCTCTGCCATTGTCGTGCTCCTTCTTCGTTTCCTTCCCGCTTTGGGCCCTTCGCCTCCTTCACCTGAATTGGTTCCTCCGTTGTAGGCCTCTCCAAGGTTGCTGCCAATCTTTGCAACACCCCTTCTATCAAACCCAATCGGGTTTCAATCGCGACCCAATCGGTCTCCATCATCTCGCGATTCAGCTGGGTAGCTTCTCGAGTCTCTTCCATTGCGTGTTCCAAAGCCTCCATTCTCACGTCCATCCTGTTACTAGATGATTTTCTCTGCCACAAAAATTACCTAAACAAGCATAGGTACTATACAAAATCAATTCTTCCATCACCAATGGCTGTTTGGCCATTAACTAAACAGGCACTTAAGTAGCAAAATAATAACTCAGAAGTCTCTTGCTTTACCCAATGTTTTCCTATCAGCCATGGAAGGTACCATTACTGGAATGCTACTGCAGATTTCCATAGGTATTAGTCACTAGGGCCATATATTTAATATGTATTACTTTCATTTTTTTGGCACAAACAATTAAGATTCAGGATGAATTACATTGTTAATTTTTATGCCAAAACTACTATACTAGAATGAAAAAAGGTTTTAGACCATTTACCCTTTCCCCTATAGACTCCATTTCTCCATTCAACACAAATTGTGTGTATTGGAAAATAACAAATTTCACCCTTTGTATGTGCAGCCCATTGGAATTATTGCTAAAAGATTACATTCTGTGCTTGAAGGATAGTGGTGTTCTATACGAGGATCCTTATATTCCGGTTTTTTCTTCATTTTTCTCCAATATTATTGAAACTAGGGAGAAAAATGAAGAAAAGACCTGAATATAAGGATAAAACTGTAAGTTTTAAGATACAGACAATATTATCTCTGTAAGTAATTTGCAAGCATATACGAAGTTAGGTTAACATGAAGCAAATTACTTACAGAGACCTCTACTATGACATTTTAAGTTAGGTTAAAACTTACAATAGATTTCTGGTGTTCTTAGCTTATTGCACATTTATGTATTTGTAACAAATTGGTGTTAAAGCAGAGTGGATGACTCATCATGGGCGTCTGGTTCTTTTCTTGGGCAACAATAATACTTCTCCTCTTGTCTCTGTTCAAGCTTTAATATTGCCTCCTGTGTAGCTCTCACTAGTACCAGAAACCATACCTCCCCGGTCACAGGTCAGAAACCATTGTTACTGTGAACTAAAAAAAAAAAACTACGTACCCCATTACCCAGAGGCTCCTGTTATGCGAAGGTAAGAGGGAGGGATATTGTACGCAGTCTTACCCTTGCATATGCAAAGTCACTGTTTCTGGATTCGAACCCGTGACCAACTTATCATCAAGATATAACTTTAACGCTGTGCCAGGGTTCGTCCTCAACTGTGAACTATTGCTTTCTATTTTTTTTTTTTTTAAAGAAAATTCCTCTTTTGGTTGCATTGGTACAGTGTCCACTAGAAATCATTGATCTCCACCCAAGCAGGGATGTAGCAGTTCTTGACTTCTCGTACAAGTTTGATAACAATATGGTACATATATTTAAACCTGTGCTCTATATTGCTAACTTGAAAAATGATGGGATTCTTTCTCTCTACCAGAATCGATGCCAAACACCGTTTCTAAAGTTTGGGAAAAGAGTTCAATTTTTTACATGCAACAATTATGAACCCCTGGGTGAACATGTGATAGCATTCTCATCTGTGCCCTTTCATAGGTCAATGCCAAACTTTGCCTTCCAGCTGTCCAAAATAAGTTTCTTCAGCCTATACCTGTATCTGCTGAAGAATTTTTCCCTCAATGGAAATCACTTTCTGGACCACCTTTAAAGCTTCAAGTAGTGGTATGTATCTGCTACAAGTTTGTATATTTGCCAATTCAGTTGAGAGAGTTAATTCAATTTGCAAGTTTTGTTGATTTTTCAGGTTAGAGTAGTTAAACCCGTTCCACTGCTGAAAGGAATTTAACTATTTGCCCAGGACTTGTATGATATTTTTAAATTCCTTTTTCACTTTTGTTTAATCTTTTGGCAACTATTTATTTGTTTCTGTTGTTTCCTGCTATCTATCTGATGCCTTAGGATTCGTAAAGTAGTTAAAGCCGTTCCACTGTTGAAACACGATGCTCTGTTTAGTAAGCATATATGTTGAACTACATATTTCATCGTGTTTCCTGCTAGAAGTTTAATCTACAATTCTTGAAGTAATCTGTTATATGAAAATAATGAAAGAAGGCAATTTCATCTGCTCCAACTTCGAGACATCAAATGATCATTTTCTTTGACTGTAATTTCTGTTTTTCTTTTTCATTAAGCATGCAGACAGGGATGAGACATGAGATGGTTTTCCTTTGAGTAACTGTTTTTGCTAATTGATTGTCAACATTATTAGATTTGCTATGCATTCATAGTTGAACTTAGCAATGATGCTACATTGATCTCTGAAACGTAATTATTTCTACATTTTTATTTATAAATGGTGTTCAGACAAGAATTGAAACAGATCCAGCAGACAGAACACAGCTGCGAATGACAGATGCTTTGGGATAACCTATGCAAGAACCTCCAATGGCTCAAAAAGCCAGCACTCCTGAATCATTGACAGACCCTGGAGCAATGCCGGCTGCACTTATATGAAAGTATTGAGAAGAACATTGGATGCTCGTTACCAGCTAAGTGATGATGCCCATTAACTCCGATTTTGACGAAGGTTGAATTTTCTTATACTTCATCTTTTTACTGGATTATGGTGCACATAATAGTTTGTAAAAATACTGACTCATATAAAGCAAATTGCAACAGTAGACTTTTTTCATCGTCTAAAAACTAGTTTCAATAATAGGACGGGGAGTGTAAATATTTTTTGCTTCCAAACGCATAAGTTATGGGTTTCATATAAGATTGAAAATGCAAGTTAAATTATAATTATTTATATCCCGAGTAGTCAACGCAAGTTCCTTGTTACAGGTCTCGTTCGGGTGCGAACTAATATTACGGAATGAAAATGAACAAGAATGTAGTATAAAAGAGCTTTAAACTGAGTGCAGCTTCTTAATTTTGACCGAACTCAAAAAATGTGAATTTTAATTTTTAATCTATACAAATAATGCATCAGAGAAGAAGCATTGTAAAAAAAATATTGCTTATCTCTGACATCAGAGCAAATTTCCGTGGACTGAAATGGGAAGAATACCCCCACTAACTAGGGAACAAAATCAGCCGATATCCCATGATTCCATAGCATCAACGAAAACCCTCGACTGCAGGTTGAAAAGCATCCCTCATCACTTGCCCCCAAGGTCGTAGAGCTAAGAATTCAATTCATCCATGGTGTGAGCTAATTGCAACCAGCTAGTATGATCGATTATATTACAAAATTACTTCTCCAGAGGACTCTCCGCCACCACCAAGAGAACTAGCAAAATTCTACAGCACTGCAAAGCCAGCATTACCAATCCCGGCAATTCCCACACCTCCAACTTCCAAGCCTAGATGGTACTTCAACCCAAGGCGAACATTGGCTGTGAATCAAAATCCCACAACTCTCACAAAAGAGATCAGGGGCTGGTTCCATTTGTGAACATTGCATACAACTAAAGCCGGTGTCTTGCAAGGAAAATGTAGGTTCTGTTATAACATCTCCACATTCTTCAGGAAAAAGGGTACTAGAATTTTCCAAATATCCTGACAAGTCTCTGCCGGTGTCTTGCAAGGAAAATGCTGCATGTTCTGTTTTGACATCTCCACATTCTTCAGGAACAAGGGTACTAGAATTTTCCAAATATCCTGACAAGTCCCCAGACACATCTACTCCCTCAAACTGACTACCATCATCTGGCTGCAGCAATTCCGTTAGAGAGAAATAGGTATTGGGTTCAAAATCCATGTAATCATCATAGTTTACATTATCAGAGTCATTCAGCAGCTTGTTGTCAAAGTCAACAGCAGAGGCATATTCTAAAGGTGGAGATACCTCTGCAGGCATACATCCAAAAGAAACATCACCATCCCCTTCATGCTTAACATTCCTTCTCACTGGCAGTTTCCGAAGCCCCGGCCCAGAGACACTGTTCCACTCAACATCCCCTTCCATCTTGGGTTCTGTTATCAGCTCAACACTCGAAAGAGAGAAAAGAAGAGGATCACCCTCTACAGGAAAGACAGGAGTAGGATCACCCTCTACAGGAAAGACGTGAGTAGGATCATCCTCTACAGGAAAGACAGGAGTAGAACCATCCTCTACTGGAAAGGCAGGAGTAGCAGCTTCATACTCTCTCATACCATAATAGATTGCTCCAGAATCGGAATCTGCTCCAGAATGCTCTTTCTTTTTAGTCTTTGTGCGTGACTTCTTTCCCTCTTGTCTCTTAGGCTTCAAATCAGAGTAAGGACAAACAGGTGATTTTATCCTTCGACACTTGCAACATTTGAAGCCCAACACACTAGAAATTTTGGATTCTTCAAGTTCAACGGCTTCAGTGTGATACCAATCTGTGAAAAACAAACAAATCAGATAGATGAGTATAATCACCTTTAACATTTTATCAATTATTTACGACAGAAAAAGACTTACTTTGGCATGTCTCGCAGCAAATATACGACAGATCAGACATATATGGCTTCCGACACAAGTGACAAACAGGTTTTAATTGTGGCATGTTTGAACCCCCTTTTAAAAGTATGTTTCTGAGCCAGAAATCATTGTCTGTATCTTCATTATTTTTCTTTTGCCATATAAGACCCCAAGAACAATTTTTGCGAGGTTTTTTTCCTGTTGAAGTGGCCTCAGAAGCAACTTGAGTCATGTCAAAATGATTATTATCCTTTGTCCCGGTAGAAGTCGGTTCTTGTTCATAATATTTAGCCTTTGTTCCTTTCAAAGCTGTCACAGGAGTAACTTGTTTCATGTTGGGATTATTAGCCTTTGTCCTGGAAGATTTCAGTACTTGATCATAAGATTTAGGCCTTGAACCCTTCAAAAATGTCCCAGAGTTATTCTCTCGTCCTTGTAGGAGTAATGGACTGTTTGGCGATTCATTATTATTCTCTTTCTGAGCAAGTAATCTGGCATGGTAACATTGCTTGCATGTGGTCAAGTACTCAACTTCATTTGCCGAGACCGTTGATCTTGTGGAACAACAATCATGACAGTAACCTAATACCAAGCAACAAGATACATTTATGAACAAGAATAATATAAATGCCAAGATATCATAACCACATCCTCTAATCTCTCACATCAACCAGCAGATTTTAGTTTTGGATTTTAAATTTCAAACATGAATACAAAGTATTGTTTGTGTGTAACTGTTAATTATATAGAAATATTATACAGTTGTATTATGTACAAGTCATTAAGTAAAAAACTAAACAACATTCACATTTCAAGATTATCTTGGAAACTTAGGACAGCAAAATAAAGAATGATGGATCATTAAAGAGTACCTTGGCATGCATTGCATTTGTGAGCATCCCTGAAATCAAAGCAGATAGGAATTATGATCTTCAAAGAAACAAATGCAAAGAGCAAAATAGGATGGGGAAAAAAGTGATCAATGAAAGAGTAATCAAGCTAGGGTTATTACCTTATTAAAAGACCCATCTGACATACAGAACACAACACCACATCCAAGTTATCTCTCTTGCATGTAAGGTAAAAAAATATGTCCTTGCAGATAGCCTTTAACCGCCTTCTGTGCAGCAAATCAGATGCAGTATTCAAGTGCTCCTCATTACATGGCATGTTTCCATTACCTTCTTCATACTCTTTTATCAAATATAGAGGAATGCGTGTTTCAAAAAACCAATATTTTTCCTTTCTTTCTGGATCTTGCTCTATTTTAACAACATTTTTCATCACCCGAGAAGGAAGATGTTTTTGGCTCCCAAAAGCTATTCCATAACAGCTTTTCCCCTCTACAAGTCTATTGTCACAAATATTTGCATTTCTGAAAGCAGAAGCTTCAGTCTCTTGACCTTTCCCATCCTGGATGTTCTGCTCGGGACGAATCAGATCACTCCATCTGAGATAAAAATCTAGATATCTGACCTGATGCAAATAATCAAATATTCATCAAGTCACCAAGCTTGTAAGATCCAATATGCTTACAGCCAAACAAAGTTATAGCTATTGCTTGAAATATAACTCGATGAAAATAGGGAACCTGAAGTGCCAGCTGTGATGCATTCCTACTCATTTGAACTGCAACTCTCCAAACAAGTTGTCTGCTTCTCTTGGGAATTTCAGAGCCATCAGCATAAAAAATGCCAGAAATTTTCCGTGAACCACCTGTCCCCACAATAAACAGAACATGTTTTTATTTCCTAATAATTTAAACAGAAAAGAATTCACAAACCCTAGTATCCAGGAAAGCAGGGGAGACAATCAAATTGAAACATTCAATAGGCCTTGTAGACTGACTCATCAGCCTAACTTCATCTAAACCTTGATTATATCAGGTTAGTATATTGTATGTTGAACACTCAGATATATCTTGAACACCCAATATTCAGCTTGAAAGCTAACTAGTCATCTCAACTAACATATACACGTAATGTAATATTTTTATTAAAAATATAATGTTGAAATAAATTTTATAATTAATTACTTCATAAAACAATAAATTTTTTAAAAAAAAAAAAAAAAACATAATTCAAATCAAGCCAAGCTAAACTTTGAGCTTGGTTCTACAGCCTTAAAAGATTCGACCTCAATACAGCTCATGCTTAGACACCCCACATCTCAACCCAAAAAATTAATTAGGAAAATGGATGTTTAAAGGAAGAATTGCGAAGATTATTTGGCCACTTGGGACCATTACAGGACCCACTTCTGATGCTTAGCAAGCAAGTTGATCAGTTAGTTGAGAATCTGTCTGTTATAACACATTCTGTTAATTACACATGGAATGGGGATTGACTTTGTATAAAAAGGGAAGAGAGGACCAGGTGTAAGGGTATTGTGTGGATCCGGGAAGTTAAGGGGGAGAGCAAGGACTCTCAAAATTCCAGGGCAACGAGAGACGTAGTCTATTCTTTCAGCTTCATTCCTGAACTCTTGCTTATTCTGGTTAGAAGGGAGAACCTTATTCTGTTATTCAATCGAAGTTTCATTTTTACTTCATTTCTATTCTATCTTTCCTATACTCTGGTATAATGTGTGGTTAAAAATAAAATACCTTGACGTGCTGCTTTTCTGACCATGGATTTTGGCAACACTGCTTTCTGGAATATAAATTTGGTGAATTTGCCACCACGCCACCACACAAAGTTTTCAGGGCAACCCTCGGCTGTAGCTTCATCATTTGCTGACCGCTTCTTGTAACGCCTACCACTTGGTGCACGTTTCTGTGCTGTTCCAAGAGTAGATGTGGCACTTTGTACCATGGAAAATTCAACCAACCAATCATCCATCAGCTTAACCCAGTCCGCACAAAAAGCAATTGTTCGAATGTTCTCCTCAAGCTGAAAATGAAAATTTATTAGCTATTGGAAAATAAAGGATTAGCAAAGTTGCTCATATGGCACAAGCAAGAAATGTCATGATGAGATATTCGCAATACAGGCAAGATAATATTATACCATTCTGGGAAAGGAACACATTGACAGGCAGCAACATCAGCATAAACTATTTAAAGCAACCAAGTTGACTGTCAACAGTCCAAAAGCTACAAAGTGATGCAATAGCCATCCTCATCATATCTACTCAAGTACATAAAGTTACTTAAAGCAGCAAGGCAATCAAAGGTAAAAGCCATCCTTAAACAACTACTTCACAAGAGATTTAGTCCCTGGTGCCAGTGCTGAATTTCATAACAAAAAAGAGATACAGAGCTGTATAAAGCCCTAAATTCATAAAACAAAGAAAAGCAGTCATGGAGTTCATCCATAATAAGTCATTCAGCATCTTTTGGCTCATTGAATCAGCATCAACTGTTGCAGGAAGAATATTTTACGTGGGAAAATAGATAAGTCAAAATAAAAAATGCAAAACCAGCTAAATGCCAATGTGTGCCTTCAAAAACAAATGAACTATTTAAAGAGACTAAAATATAGCAATAAAACAAATTAAAAATTTAATAATCACTTACTTTAAGTAAAAGTGGCTTGATAGCACTAAATGTTGTGGCCTGTTCCACTTGCTTACGCCATTGTCTTCTATAGCTTGCACTTAGGAAGGGCCCAACTACTAAACCGCGTAGACATTCCTCCATGTATATAATGTAAGTTGCAATACTAGGGAGTACTCCCTCTCCACTTCTTATAGAAGAAAAACCAGCAAAGATTTTTGCAGCACTTTTTGTGGCACTTAGAGCAGCATGATTTAACATGCATCCTCTCTTGCTTGAAGCAGGGGCTTTACAAGAAAAGCACCAGCCACACCTTTCTCTTGGAACCTCCACAGGCTTCTTTTCAGAACTTGGCCAAAAGAAACGTGAAGCTGTTAGTGAGAATGCTTTTGCTTGCAAGTAAGTGTTTCCAGATGCATTTTTCCTCTGATTGTCTGACATATGGCCATCTGATCTAGATTCCTCTGAGGAAAGAAGGGCAAACTTAGCAGCTGCTGCTGCAGCAAAATCGCCATGTGCATAGTAATTATTGTACAACAAAGGCTTATAAGAGAAACCCATGTACGCAGAGTCATTGATTACATTGCGTTCACACTTTTCAAAACCTGCTTGGGTGCTTTCTTTGGTTTGGGAAGAAAGATTTATAGGAGCTGTATCATTTGCATGGTCATAATTACAAAATTGACCATTTACCAAAGAGCACTTGGAAGGAGTGCACTCGTTGCTGCTACCGTTGCCATTGAATTGAGTAGCAGGACTTAGAGGGGTTTCACCCAAAGGAGGAAATAATAAAGTACTTTCTGGAACATTGCAAAACTGAAGCACAGCCATGCAAATATCATGGTATATAGCCCTGTGCTCCGTGGATCCATAAAGCACTTTGAGAACCTTGGGAATGTCATTCAGATTGTAGTATCTATGACAAAATTCATCATTCCCAATATTCAGCCTGCAATAAATCACAATAAAAGATCATAAGGATGAAGTGCATGATAAAAAGATTAAGCCCAAATTCAAGTCTAAGGATTTTAGAACTGAACTTCAAATTTCATTAACTTCAGAAATACTACCCACTAATCCAGAATAACAATAATAAATGAAAGTATAAAGGTGTTGAACATACACTAGTAAGTGTTCGCAGGTACCCACGAAGAGTTGCCCATACAAATCCTTTCCAAATATTTCTGCCCCTCGAAGTAATGTTCCCTTTACAATGGTTGGCCCCATCATATTGATTTTGCACTCGGGACAATACCATGGCCCTTCTGGTATATGATTTTTCAACACACCAATACACCTTGAATGATAAGCAGAGGGACACCCATCACAACAAAGCAGGATCCCATCCATGCCACAAAGGCAACATTCATCTCCATTTCTATCAACATCACCATCTTCAGTGCCTTCTGTATCTCTGGAATATGAAACAGAGCTCCCTGATTGGTTCACAGTATTTGAAGGTGAAACAAACTTTGTAGCTTCTTTATCCTCGCAAGCTAAAGTATTGGCGTATCCTGGCTGGACTCTTCTAAGTCCAACTTCTGAAGGAAGGATATCCTCTCCATCATAATCCACCCCAACCTCCGATTCCCTCCGAATGTTCATTTCTGTTACAATCTCCTCAGATTCCAAAGCATTATCACATAGAATTTGCAATATCATCAACTTCCTACTCACAGGCAACAAATAATATTCATCAGTGGCAACCTCTTTGTAAAATCCCCGCCATTCATGAGCAGTTGTGTGTCCACTGACTACTAAATACTGAATTACAAAGACCGGCCAAGTCAATGAATCCAGCAAGCTCCAATCATTGCACCTGCAAATACTCAACCAAAATATCTTATTAGATATCGATTATTTTACAAAATAAAATAATGGTAGTCACTGACACTCTGTAGCAGTCCTATTGTGAAACAGCTGAGTAGCAGGGTCACAATGGGATTCAACAGCAGACTGATTTTCAACAGCAGTCATTGCAGTTACAATAGAGGTCTTATGCATGCTATAACAGCACTATTATCATTATATAATCATATAGGCTTCAATACCCCATTCGTATCCCTAAAACAATGTTGTCACAGAAAATGGTGGAAAGCCAATAATCCACCATATCAATTATATATGTATAAAAATTTTAAGTTTTACGCAAATAAAACTAAAAGAGCATAAATTGGCATAATATTAACTCAAAAGTTCAATTGGCCAAAGACTCGCCAATGACAACAGGAGGCAGGACGCAACCATGACAGCCATTGTGGCTGCAACAGCCGACAGAGTTGTGATCGCGGCTTGAAGGGATTCCACACCACAATGGTGCTATAGCGGCTATCTAGAACTCTGGCTATCCCGCTATACCGTTTTCAGATCTAAAATTGATAACTAAGATCAAGTGTAGACAAATTACTCATGCAAACAATCCAACAGCAGTATAATAGGGGATGTTAGATATAACTACCCGAGGCATTTGGAAGCAATCTCCGAGCCCTCCAATGAGAGGGCTTCCAGATGCCGCCGCAACACTTTCATCAACGAAACGTGAACGGCATCGAACAGCGTGTTCGGAACACGGCAATTCACAGCACCCACAAACTCGTCCAGAGTGAATGGCATAAGAAACAACCGGGTGCTGAATGATCTGAGGAATCCGTATACAGCAAACAAAAGTGATACAGACTCCTCCGGTACACCAATGGTGCCAGAAGACGACGGCAACTCCGGCAGCGGCGGCAAAGGCGGCAGTGACTCCTCATCATCAATCCCAGGCTCGCTTCCCTCCAAGCCTGAGTCACTTGATGATTCACACTCGTCATCATTTTCCTCCCCTCCATTGTTCTCAGCCACTAACTCACCTTTCAATTCGGTCACTTCAACGGCCGACTCTTCCTTCTTCCCTTCACCACTGCCTTTCTCCAATTCGGCCTTCACACTGTTCTTCGCCACTAACTTCTCCAACACGGTCCTCCGCTGCGCCATGTCTTTACCGAATTCATCGTCCTTTACGAGAATGGTACGGACCTCTGAACTGTCTAGGTCCTCGAAATCGCCATCCTCATAACTCACCCTATACAGACCACACTCGTAAAAAATGACTTTCCCAAGAAACACTCCGTTTCCGGGAAAATCCTTCAACACATACTTTCCCACCAATGCAACGGCTCGCGTCCCCATCGCTTGCCGCTTTGCCTCGTACTCATTCTTATTCTCCTCCTCTCTTCTCCGCTTCCTCGGGCGGCCCCTCGATCGTGCAACCGGCGGTTCCATTGTTTAATCGAAAGTATAATTGGAACCCTAAGACAGATAGATCCTCGGCAGGAAATGGCTCTGATTTTTTTCCTAGCAAATTTCAATTAGAAAGCTAGAGTTCAATCGGATCCTGCAATCGGTGAGGGAAAATGACGGAGGAAATGGAAATCTAGGAGTGGAGCGAACATAAATTGGGAATTGGGGAAAGAAATGGAGAAATGATTTGTGAGAAATTGGAAAAGGGGAAAAACAAAGAAGAACGAAACGAACCTCTGCTGCTAGGGTTCAAAAAGGGACTATTAAAGATGAGTGAAGAGTGTAATTCTGAGGGGTATAAAAAGATGCGAAAGAGGTAGAAAAGGAAAGAGATAACAACCCTAGTGAAGGGATGCAGAGTATGAATGAGCGAAGAACAATGGGATTTTTTAGTTTGGTTTGTTTGTTCTAGAGTCTGACTCAGTTACCGAGTTACGTTGCTCTTATGTATACTTAGACGAGTTGGAGGGTGGGTTGACTCGTCTCGTCCGAGTTGCGCACACCTGAGTCATCTTCATGACACTCGTTGTGCGTAATTAAGTAAGGAAATCGTTTTGACGTCACTGCACACTCGTTCGTGTGTGTTTCAAAACGCTGCATATGAAAATTTATTTTGAATGCAAAGAAAAAATAAATCATGTAACCATTATGCCGGGAAACATAAGATTTAAAAATTAAAAGACTTCCCTCCCTTTTTTCCCTCACTTTATCAACCATAAACAAAAGAATGAAAATGATTAGAGATATTTTACAGGTATGCATTGTCCTTAAACAATAAATTATTTTTATTATTTAAAATTATTTTTTTAAAAGAATAGGATTTAATCCATCTCATTCTAGTAAGAATAAAATTAATGCAAGTTGATAATCAAGTTTTTAGAACAAATCACCAAAACAAATTCATTGTTCAACAAGGAAATATAGTTCACTTGGTTGAATGGAATGTTTGAACTGCTCTAAATCTTTTGGTATTCATCTTCTATTTCTACGGATAAAGAAAACAAAAATAACAAACTATTGCCCATTCTACTTTACATTTCCCTTCACTTAGGTTTTCTCTTTTCATGTTTTCCTCCTCTTGCACCTTATTCCCCAACAACGACTCTCTTCAAATCATTCATTGTCAACTTTCATTCTTACCTATCAAGGGTATGCTTCCTTTCCTCCCTTCTTTTCCAATCTCTCGCTAATTTCTCTTCTACATTTTCTCTCTTTACATGCTTTTGCAAGATCTGGTTAATCCTAACTTTCTAATAGAAAAGATGGGTAGGAAACAAAAATCAAAGTCAATTTCTATCAAGGGTCTGTCTCAGGGTTCCAATTCTACTTTTGATTGAACAATGGAACCGTCAGCTGTGTGATTGAAAGGTCATTAGAGGAAGTGGAGACAATAGAGGGAGAAGAATGAGAGTGAGGCAAAGCGGCAAAGCAATGGGGACACAAGTCATGGCATTGATTAGTAGAAAGTATTTGTTAAAGGAAAGTCATGTTTTACAAATGCGGTTTGTATATGGTCAGTTATGAGGATGGCTATTTCGAGGACCCAGATTGTGCAGAGAGGCCATGCCATACTCAAAAAGGATGGTGAATTTGACAAATAATTGGCATGAAGGAGGCCATGTTAGACAAATTAGTGACAGAGAACAATGTAAAAGGTTGAATCAGAGAAAGGCAATGATGAAGGGATGAGGGAGGAATCATCCATTGGAGTGACCCGATTAAAAGGTGGGTCAATGGCTAACAACAAAGGGGGAGAGGATAATGATGAAGATATGGAGGATGAATCATCGAGTGACTCAGGCTTGGGGGATCGTGAGCCTGAGATTGATTTGGAGGCATTGTCGCCTTTGTCATCGCCACTAGAATTGTTGCCATCTTTTGAAACCCATTGGTATTCTAAAGCAGTGTGTCTTACTGCCATAAATGGATTTTTGAGATCATTCAACATTTGTTTGCTTCTAATGTTGTTTACTCTGGGTGAGTTCATTGGCACCATTAAGCAGTGTGTCTATACACATATACCTCAAGAAAATCTTTAAGCAAACATATAAGAACCACATTTTTTGTGAGCAATCATGAATTTTATTATTATTGGCACCATTCAGTTTGGGGACACTAATAAAAAATTGAACCAAACCAATCAGTCAGGCAAAAAAAATATCCAAAAAATAACTTGTGTCATTTTTTTAATTAAAATTTTACTTGTTATTTTTTGGATCGGATTATACTTGAACACCTTTAGCCACAATAAACAAAATCAACAACAAAATAACAAAATTGACGTTTAATTGTAGATAAAAAATCATAAATCAAAATGAAAACAAGTCTAAACATGGTTAAATTTGATAAATACATACACTCACGTGTACACATACAAAACATACACAATCTAGTATTTTTCATATTCAACAATGTCACACTCACCCGAGTAATGGATCGAAAAGGAACAATCTCCAGTAATTTTTTCTTCTTTTGTTTCACTTGCTCCAAATAACATGAGATAGGAGAAATGAGTGAGATACAAGATTGAATCTTGAGTTAGTCACAATAGGCGTAGAGTGATCCAAGGTAGTAACATTAATGGGTGGGGAGGAGAGAAACAAGACAATGGGGGAGTTAGGAACAAGAAAAAGCATTTCCCAAATGGCTAAGGAATCGGCGGAGAGACAACATAGAAAAGAAAATGGGAATGATGTATTTAGAGAATGTAAACCTAATTGCCCAAATGATCATTTATTATGCTAAAGGATATTGAATTGGGCTTTTTAAACATTGTTTTCCCCTAACTGGACCTTATTAGTAATGAGTATAGGAGTGAACTTAGGCCCAAAATAAATAGAATTTTTTTAAAAAGTAACAAAAATGATGTTTAACCTTTGATAAAAAATAAAAAAAGCTAAAATAAAAAACAAACTTAAACAAGTAAACCTAAACATGGTTAAATCATAAACGAACCAAAAACCCATACATGCAAGAGGCTCACCATTTGATGTTTATTTGTATTCAATGATACTTCGATCACTTGAGTAATGGTTAAAAAAAGTCATCTCTAATAAGTTAACCTTTATTTTTGTTTCACTTGCTTAAAATAATGAGTATAGGAGTGAACTTAGGCCCAAAATAAATAGAATTTTTAAAAAAAGTAACAAAAATGATGTTTAACCTTTGATAAAAAAAAAAGCTAAAATAAAAAACAAACTTAAACAAGTAAACCTAAACATGGTTAAATCATAAACGAACCAAAAACCCATACATGCAAGAGGCTCACCATTTGATGTTTATTTGTATTAAATGATACTTCGATCACTTGAGTAATGGTTAAAAAAAGTCATCTCTGATAAGTTAACCTTTATTTTTGTTTCACTTGCTTAAAATAACTGAGTATCAGAGTGAACTTAGGCCCAAAATAAATAGAATTTAAAAAAAAGTAACAAAGATGATGTTTAACCTTTGATAAAAAATAAAAAAGCTAAAAAAAAAACTTAAACAAGTAAACCTAAACATGGTTAAATCATAAATGAACCAAAAACCCATACATGCAAGATGTTCACCATTTGATGTTTATTTGTATTCAATGATACTTCGATCACTTGAGTAATGGTTAAAAAAAGTCATCTCTAATAAGTTAACCTTTATTTTTGTTTCGCTTGCTTAAAATAACGAGTATAGGAGTGAACTTAGGCCCAAAATAAATAGAATTTTAAAAAAAAAGTAACAAAGATGATGTTTAACCTTTGATAAAAAAATAAAAAAGCTAAAAAAACAAACTTAAACAAGTAAACCTAAACATGGTTAAATCATAAATAAACCAAAAACCCATACATGCAAGAGGCTCACCATTTGATGATTATTTTTATTCAATGATACTTCGATCACTTGAGTAATGGTTAAAAAAAGTCATCTCTAATAAGTTAACCTTTCTTTTTGTTTCACTTGCTTAAAATAACGAGTATAGGAGTGAACTTAGGCCCAAAATAAATAGAATTTTAAAAAAAAGTAATAAAGATGATGTTTAACCTTTGATAAAAAATAAAAAAGCTAAAAAAAAAAAAAACTTAAACAAGTAAACCTAAATTGGTTAAATCATAAAGGAACCAAAAACTCATACATGCAAGAGGCTCACCATTTGATGTTTATTTGTATTCAATGATACTTCGATCACTTGAGTAATGGTTAAAAAAATCATCTCTAATAAGTTAACCTTTCTTTTTGTTTTGCTTAAAATAACAAGATAGATGAGAAGCGAGTTTTGATCCAAAATTGAGTCTTAAATTAGCAGTGATGAGCAAATAGTGAAATCCAAGGTAGAGACACCAATGGGTGGGAAGTGATATGTGAGGGAAATGAATCACAAAGATGAGTTATGAACTTTAAAAGCCATCTCTTAAATGGTCTTGAAACTAGCAATGGAACTAAAAAGAAACAAAAATTGGAAAGAGGTATTTGGAGAAGATTTTGGATCAAATAGTAGGTGACAATGTATTATTTAACAAAAATGAATAGCGTGTGACAATTAATTGCTATATGAATATGCCATATAAACAATTGATGATTATCTACTTTTAAATGTTAATGCCAACAAATTATACACCATACGTGTAGAAGGTTATGGAATAAGGAAGTTAAATGCTTTTAGAGTAAGAATCACATGTCTTTTTTTATTGTTGGGAATGACAAAATTAATTTTTTTATATACCTACTAAGGAGAACAACACTCCTTTGTCAAAGATAGATTCATCAACAACTTCAAAGCTAACTTGATGGAACATATGTTAGGAACATGTTTGTTGGAATCCCACATTGGCTAGTGATAAGACCAAAATAGTGTATATAAGTAAGGACAAGCCTCAGCTTACAAGCCCAATGTTGTAGGGTTGAGTTAGGTTCATAATCCGCATTCTAATTAAGATGGTATTGGAGCCTATCCTAGCGATTTATTGTTGTTATCGAGCTACCCGCAAATGTCCAGTCAAAGAAAAGTATTGAAGCTTGAGGATAACTTTGATGAGTATCCATGATGACGGACAATGAAGTTGAAGTTAGTTTAGAAATTTTAATTGAGGGAAGTATTGTTGGAAAACAAGTCAAATTTCTATTTTCAAATCTAAAGGATATTACATATATTTAAAAGAATATTATCTCTAGGATATTGTTTAAATTTAAAGATTTCATCTATAAATTAGAGATTTGTTTCCTTATTTATGATTTGGATGTTAGGTCTATAAATATAGATTATTGAGATGAAAAGAATCACCCCACCTAACCACTCTAAATGAGAGATGAGTCATATGAAGGGGTTTTGCAAGTTTGTCATAAAACTTGTAATGAAAATGAATATAATATTGAAGAAACTCCTTTACACAACATATATCCTTCTTTTACAAATATATGTCTCTACAAAAAAATCTTCAATCGGTATCAGAGTTTATCCTAACTCCATTGGAGAGTATATGAGCTTATCACGCTTTAGTCAGATAGCCTTGAGTGAGAGGGAGAGAATTGGAAAGTCACCTTAATTAGGGTCTCCTTAGCCACCTTAGTTGTGGTGGTGGTAGCCGTGGGGATTGGGTTCAACATTGTGGCGGATAGCCATGGACAAAAGGCGACGTGTTGAAGTCTCACATTGGCTAAAATAGTGTTGAGATAAAGTATATAAGTGGAGAGTAATGCTCACTTTATAAGTCAATTTTGTAAGATTGAGTTAAACATAAACCTACATTCTTAACAATGTTGAATATAAGGATAATAAAAATAACTTGAGTTTAATTTAGGCCTTAGACTTTAAATGGACTTTTTTTTTTGAATATGGACTTATTAATCTTAACTATCTTGTAAGTTAGTTATTAAGCTAAAATGTATTATATTGAGATTTTTAATCATTTTTTTCCTTCTATTTTTGTCCTATACAAGACTAAACTTTGGCTTAGATGGGATTCTCCTAATTTAGTCCCTAGTCTTTTAAATATTATAATTTAGTTACTCTTTTATTTATGTATATTATAAAATCAAACTATCAAGTTTAGAAAAATCAAAATTACAAATTAAGTCTCTAGTCTTTTAAAGGCATATCATATTAGAAAAAATATATATCAGATAAAGTTGAATCACAATTGCAATCAAACAAACAGAAAATATAAATAATATTGCATAACCGTGCATATTAATGTCAATATTGCATTAAAAAAGAGATAAATATGAAATAAAAAGAAAGGGGAAGATCCCTTACACGATAATCCTTCTTTGAATATTTCTATATTAAATTTATATATTTATATTTATTTATAGATTTCAGTAATTTTTTATAAGTTTTTAGTTTAGAATTAGAATAGTTTAGAATGCCAATATAATAAAATTTATATATTTAAAGAATTTTTGTTATAAATAATTATAACAATTATAACTTGTAACATAATAATAATATTAATAATAGAATTTCTAATATTTAAAATAAAAATATTTCAGATATGAATATACATGATTCAGGAAGAATTTGCATAAATATCTCAATTTCAATTCAAATATGGGTTTGATTCACACTACATGTTCTGAGAAATATTTACCATCCGAAAAAAGGAAAAAATAGAATCCTTGTCTAAAAAAATGCCTTGGTGTTCCAAAGGAACCTTCTCATAGATTGACCTTTGATAAATGATGGATCATTTTTTTTATTTAATATTTAATATGATTATTCTCTTTATTATCTTTCTTTTATTATACAAAATAAAATGACCGCAAATGAATCCATTCATGCATGCGAGTTGTAACCTACAATCCGAACCAAACCGAGGATGGATTTTTGGAGTTAGCTCACCCTAATAGAGATTCACATAATCTTTTAAAGGACATTCTGAGTGAGTTATTTCAATTCCATAATTTCTTTCTGTTTTACCCCATTTCATTAATTCATTGAGTATAAAAAAATAATCAAGACAGATTAATTTGCATACTTATCAGTCACAAGCAAATGCATCACTGATGCTGGAAGCAGGTTGTGTGTCTTATTCTTCTTTCACCGTCGCACATCATGGGAGGCAAAGAAAGAGTGATGACAGTTGCAACAATGATTGGTGGATTGAATGGTCTTGGAGGGCGAAACGTCCTCATCTGTGGAGGGTTGGTAGCCACGGGCAAGAGCGGCATTTGGAGAGGGAGAAGGGTTTGCATGAAAGTCATCAATCAAGAGTTATCTGCCTAACTGCTACAACTGCTATAGCTCCCAATGCGAAGAAAGCCACAACAATTGTCACCTTCAACCAAAAAATAAGGCTTCACATAGATGGCTTAAATGTCAAATTGTAGAAAACCACTGGTAAGATGAAGTCAAGTGGGATAAAGCCAAATGCTCTAATAAGAGAGTTTATGTCTCCAAAAAATGGAAGCATGGCTGCTATAGTTGTTGAAATAGTAATAGTTAATATCCTTAAAATGTAAATGTACACTCCCTAATCACTCTCTCCGTGGCATTCTTCAGGAAAACACACTCTTTATCAGCAAATTTTGCAATTACAATATAACCTCTTTATTTATGATATTGTTTCTGTCAATACCCAATTTTGTCCAGACTACTTGTTATTTTACAAAAAAAAAAAGTAAGTGAAAAGAAATGAAAAGGAATGATGAAAAAAAATGGAAAGAACAAAAAGAAACACCCAAAAAAAAGGAGAGAAAGTTCCACAACTTTCTAATTTTCATGTTGCTGATGAAACCCAATTCAATCAAGTTAATGGCCCATTAAGCCATCAGATTAGTAGCCACCATCCATTACCATGACCCAAACCGACTTTGAACCCAACTCTTGCATCAGAGAAATCCTAGCCTTTACACAGCTACAACTCCTTCCCCTGCACCCTTTTCTTTTGTCCAACTTATTTCTTTCATTCCACACTTCCTTCATGCAATATCTGCCACACTCACAGCTCAAGGCCATGCAACTATCAAAGGGAGTTACTTCACTACCATTTTCAGTTACAAAACAGAGTATGGGAAGAAGCAAGAAGGCATAGCAACTGAGTAAAACCTCAAAAGGAAAATGAAGGTGAGATTGGAAGAGTGATTAGAAGCTGCAACACACAAGACCTTTTGGCAGTCAGCTATCACATTTGACTCAAGGAGGAGAGGTAAGGCACCAACAATAAAAAGGAAGCCACTGAAATTGAGATGAAGGTTTTAGGGAGAGTTCTGTAAAAAAGGGAAAATAAATTGAGAATATGTGCATTGAATTATTAATAGAAGTCAACCTTCAGTTTGGTAATTCATTTCATTGTGCAACTGTTGCGTAAAGAATATGTTCTCTGTTGGGTACTCTCTTGATGTTCCCTGTATTATTCTAGTCTTGAGCTTTGGGCTGTTATTGACTTCAATAATATTGCTTGTTTGTTGTTGTGCGTTTTGTTTAGTTCTTGTCAATTACTTGTTCGACAAAATGCCTAAACGAATGGATTTTATTATATTTTGTCTCTCTGTCATTTTCATATTCTTTGCCAAGAGCCTTTCTTAGTGTTTGGGTTCCAATAATATAATGTTGAATGTGTATATATTATGTATATGTATGAGTTGGAGTTTGTTTATGTTGAGATAGTTAATTCAGTTAAAGTTAGTTAGTAATTGACTTGTGTAGTTGTAACATCCTCAAAATTATAATATATATTTAAATTATAGAAATATGATAATAGATGAAAATAATAATAATAATAATTTACTTGAATATAAACACTCTAAAACAGAATTTATGTACCCCAGCCATGCAACTATATTTGGTCAAACTAAAGTCAAGCTGTCCCAAGATAATTACACATTTTCCCTTATGACCTTTGCAGGTGGTATTAGGAAAAATAAATAAACAGGAACAAGCTTCGGTAGTTTTCCACGTTGCATCTACCATTTATGAAGGTGTTCTGCTTAAAGAGAACAGAAATGTCCAACAAGGATTGTTGGAAGATTTATATGGGATCAAACTCTCTCACTCTGAGAATGCTTAAGGAGAAATAAACACTTCAGGGAAGAAGATCACTATGAACACGAAACCACAATTGGGTGTGGGGTGTGTGCTCAGTATGAATGGAAAAGAGAGAGTCAGGATTGTGTGTACCTTTCACCATGAGGGGTGCTTTATTTATAGGAAGCTAACCTGGACTTGATGGTAAGCGGTTGAAGCCCTTATCACTTTCCAGGATATTTGGAGATATATATAACCAATATCCTTGATGATAGGTTGTTGGTAATTTGAATATTTGAATTAATAGGATCAAGATAAGATATCTTTTATCCGTAACAGATGCTCCTCAGCCTGGTTATCAAGTATTCTTGATGGCCAGGATGTATAATGGAGCCGACCAAATACATGTCTTTGCATAGATCCGACCTCATATGGTGCCGATCTTATTAGACCCGGCCTCGTGTGGAGCCGACCTCGTGCGGGGAATCCGAGCCGAGGTGGTCGACCTCCTTGAGTCTTCGGGTTATTTTTAACTCATTATGATACCAAACTAAGTTTTGTCCCGAGCTAAGTCTTGTCTTTTCAAAATGGCCTGAACAGGGAAATGAAGCGACTTCTTTTCCTGGACTGCCACGTATCTTGGTGATAATTCCTATCGTTTCACGCTTTAATCATTTTTCTTTTTGCGATGATGACGTAATTGCCCCTTCCGTGACCTTCCACGTCCATCAGTTACTAACCCACGTTTTTTTTAAATCTGGCGGTTACTTTTCATTTTATGCGTCTTTTTTCGTTTTATTTTCTTCTGGTGCCTCACTCCTTTTTTGCCTCTGTGACTTCTGCATTCTCATTTTCTCTTGCATCTTCCCTGAGCCACTCGTTTCTCACTGTTGCTCCTTCTCCCGTTAACCTTTCTATATTCCAGGTATTTCTCATCTGCATTCTCCTTTTACTTACTGTCATTTCTTGTTTTTCTTCTGGTTCTGCGTAACCCTAAGTACCAATAGCTTCTTGCAAATCCCATTGGTTCCCATAGTTCCATTCTTTGCATATTTTTAATAGGATTTATACCATGCAATACACACCTGAGGAAGAGGCAGAGATTCGTTGAACGGTTCCCCCTCGTTCTGCATTCTAGCTTTTTGGTCTTCCTCTTTCTGACGAGGAAAAGAAAAAATCCTTGCTTCGGGTTCCTTCTACCCCTGCCAGTTTGAGAGCCCCAATTTCTCAACCTCCTAACCCTTTCCAATTAAGGTCTTCTAGGTTAGGGTCATCATCACAACAAAGGTTTGCGTTACTTTCCTCAAATTCTAGGGTGTCCCCTAATGCTCCCGTATCTCTGGATAGTGCCCCTAGAAGCAGCCCTAGGCTTGAGCCACCACTCGAAATCCGATATGAACCTTGTTCGAAATGTGTTGATAAATTTCTATATTTTAGCCAGTAAGGATTTTGATAAACAAGCCGATGCCCTGTTGGATCAATGCTGGCATAATCCCATTCCAGTATTCAAACCCATCCACACACCAATACATAGATTGGATGATATTGTCGTTGTACCGATTTCTGTCCCGATTCGGACTTCGTCAAATCCTCGCCCTCGGGCGGTTCGTCTTCCAGGTACTTTACTAATTGTTGTTTTCTTTATTGTCGTAGGTAATTATGAACTCTTCTTATATTGGAACTGTTGAGGAATCCGCGGTCGGGCCTCAATCTCAAACTGTCTCTCCTCTTTGGTTTCCCTGGGTTACCCACGAGGTATTACGATGGCAAAAGAACCAAAATGGTGTTTTTTTACAAAATATTTACCGATAAGGGGCTGTTTCACAAATATTTACAGAAATGGGGTTGTGTGACATAAACTATTTACAAAACTGGGGTTGTGTAACATGCCTGGATTAGGCATGTTACAACACGCCTAGATTGGGCGTGTTGTAACATGCCTAATCCAGGCATGTTACAACAACCCCAATTCTATAAATAAGCCCCCCCAGTTCCTTCATATATTGGCTTCCAGTGTTCTCTGCCTCTGCTAAACTGCCATCATTCTGGTGTTTTTTCATTTTTTCATAGATTTTTGAAGGTGTTGTCAGTGACGAGAAACATGAGTTCAGGTGGTAATTCTGTTCGCGTTGTCTTATATTGGAATGGAAGAAAATATCAAGGCCAACAGGGTGTCATTTTTGAAGGGGAAACACGAGGAGCCTCTGTGCAACGTACGTCAATCCTGAGTGAATTGCATGAAAAGATACAGCAAAAATTACGTCTGAATATCAACCAGTCAATCACTTTACTGACTGGAAGATTATGGCAACATGAGAAGTTCATGGGGTTTCAAATAATGGATGATGAAGACGTGGAGTTGGTACTAGAAGAATTTTGCAACCAGGGAAGGAAAGATTTTTTGGAGTTGTTCGTGGATATTACAGAAGTTGAGGAAGTTGCTTTACCCATCCAGGCAGTTCCACATCGTACATCATCATATGCTACTGGAGGGCCATCGTATGCTGCTGGAGGGGTACCATTTGTTGGCGGAGAGGTAAATGTGTCTCAAGAGGATTCACATGACCCGACTTGGGTCATGGATGAGGATGAAGAGGATGACGATGATGAAAATATCGCAATGGAAGATCGGCTTCTTGAGGAGGATGCTAGTGCGTCGGATGAGGATGCTGGTGTGCATCAGGAAGATGTTAATGTCGGGCCATCTGAAACTTGTCATCATGCGGAGGGTGGTTCGAGTCAACCAGAACAAGGTAAATTAGCTAACGATGTGAATTAGAATTTTTTGTCATTTAATTTGTTTTATATTGTTTATTAATATGCTTTTTAATGTCCATTAAATGATGTTATTTTGTTAGGTTAAATAAGTGTATCCTGTTTAACTGAAAATGTGCAGGGTTTAGATGGTTTGGTTGGGGTTTGGTGCGTTGTGTTGGGTTTAGGGTTTGGTTGGGGTTTATGGGTTGCTGTTGAGGTTTAGGGTTTGATTGGGGTTTAGGGTTTGGGTTGTCTAATTGTTTTTAGCTGATATCGTTACTTAAACTGACGTTCAATGTGCTGTTGCTGAGGCGATTCCTTTCTGGCAAGGAATTCCTCATTATACATATATTGATTGGAGTTACCCACCCGAACAAGACTCTTTTAGCGGTTCTGGTTCTGGTTCGGGTTGAGGATCAATGCAGGGTCCGTGGCAACTAGGGGATGATTTGTTTGTGAAACAAGAATTTGACTCGAAAAAGGAAGCACAATTAGCAGTGAAGCATAACTTGATGAAGGAGCATTAAGAAGCAATTGTGGTTGAGAGCAAGCCTGACAAGTTTTCCATGAAGTGTGTTGCACATACTGAGGGTTGCCCATGGAGGGTTAGGGTTATTAAACCAGTTTTCCGTGAGAAGTGGGTTGTTTCAAAATGGGGTGGAAAACACACTTGCTTGAATGATCATATTTCACAGGGTCACAGACAACTTGATGCTGACGTAATTGCCTCACTGGTTGTTGGTATGTTTTAATTTACTGTGATGCATTTCGAAGACATATTTGTTTTCAAAGCATGTTCTTGATGTGATTGTTCAATTTTTTTTTAGGAATGATTAAGGAGGAACCATCAGTGTCAATCTCATTGGTTCAGGAGAGGATTACCAACACATTCTGATTTAAAGTTTCTTATCGATAGGCCTGGTATGCGAAGCAGAAAGCAATGGCAATAGTTTATGGGGACTGGGTAGAATCTTATGCATTCTTGCCCAGGTGGTGTAACTACATGCTTCGTTTTGCACCAGGTTCTTATTTTGATATTCAGACGAATGATTACTTCGTTGCAAATCGACTGGTACAGGCAAAGCGCGTGTTTCATCGCATTTTTTGGACTTTTGGACAGTGTTGTGAGGCATTTAACCATTGCAAACCCATCATTCAAGTTGATGGCACTCATTTATATGGAAAGTATAAAGGAAAACTGTTGGTTGCCACAACTCAGGATGGGAATAATGAATGTGTTCCTTTGGCATTTGCTGTTGTTGAGGGGGAGACGTTGGAAGCTTGGAATTACTTCCTTTTGAACATTCGCTTCCACGTTATTGACATGCAAAATATATGCCTCATTTCGGATCGCCACCGGAGCATCATATCTGCTGTTCAAAGTCATCCTGGTTGGCAACCACCTTTTTTGCGCATCATGTGTTTTGCTTGCGCCACATTGTCAGCAATTTTAATCAAAGATTCAAGGATGCAAGACTGAAGAAGGCCCTCATGAATTTAGGTGAGTCAAAACCTTGAAATTGATCATACCTTTGGTTTAGAAAACTTTGTAAACAGAATTATGTTGATTTTGTTTTATATGATGTTGCAGGTTATACACCCTCTACGGTCGACTTTGACATCGCATTTGCACGATTTCGTGATAGCAGTCCTGAGGTTGTTGAATGGATTGATTCCATCCCCAAGGAGAAATGGACACGTGCATATGATGTAGAGGGGAGAAGATACGGCCACATGACAACAAATTTGGCTGAATCAGTTAACAGGGTGCTAAAGGGAGCCAGGAACATGCCTATCACGACTCTTGTGAAACACACGTACACCCGAATGGTTCAGTATTTCGTAGACAGAGGTGAGGCGGTCGCCAAACAGCTTCAGCATTCACAACAATATTGCAAAAATGTGGTTGAAGCAATGAGGCGTAGTCAGTCATCGGCTTCAGGGCACCATGTACGTAGATATAACGTTGCTCGAACGTTATTTCAGGTGGATGATGGGTGCGAGAAGTCATATTCAGTGTCCCTTGCCGATCGGGTTTGTCAGTATGGGAAGTTCAAGGCTTTCAAATACCCATGTAGTCATGCCGCAGCTGTTGCTTTACATGTGCGCCAAAATCCTTTTCAGTACGTGGACGACGTCTTCCTTGTAAGCAAGTTGGTGCAGGCATATTCAGTGCCATGGCAGCCAATAGGTAATGAACGGGCCATTCCACCAGCCGAAGGTCCAGTCATCATACCTGACAGCTCGATGCTACGAGCCAAAGGTCGTCCCAGGTCCACTAGAATACGTAACGAGATGGACGAAGTTGAAACATCCCAGAGACGTATGAGGTGTGGCATTTGTAAGCAAGTTGGGCACAACCGGAAAGTTTGTCCTAGCCGTCGGGGGACTTCATGATTTTTTGAGTGGTTGTATGTCTTTATAACGTTTTAATAGTAATCATGTTTGATTTTTTGGTTTTCTGATAATGTATGCATTTGATGTAACAATATGTTGATTACATGCAGTCAAAGAATGTCTGACATCATATGCACAACTTGGGCGTCGTTGAAGATGCCTAACTTGGGCGTCATTCAACACGCCCAACTTGGCCGTGACTGAACACGCCCAACAAATACGCGTCATTCAATTGGCCCAGCTTGGGCGTGATTGAACATGCCCAGCTTGGGCGTGACTGAACACGCCCAAGTTGGGCGCCATTGAGCCCTATATAACTCGCATGCTCGGCACCCAAATTTCAGTGTGCATACGATGACATTCTTAGGAGAAACCAGCAGTCAGAACATTGGTAATTAAAAATTAGCGTTCATTTATCCGAATGGATCAACGAAGCACGACGAAATAGGGGTTTCTTTCCTATGTGCAACTCCAATTCCTATGCGAGTTCCTAATGACTGTTCGTTTCAAACCCTGAAGAGTAGGCTGCAGCAAACCCTAATTTTGTCTGATGGCCATGTTGTTGACAACATCTACTATCGACAACCGTCTCTGCATGCAGGTCAGCACTATTTCTTTACTTCTGTGGCACTGACAAATGAGGATGATGTTTGCAGAATGTTAAGGTGCAGTGACAATATGTCGAGTGCTGGGCCAATTGAAATTTTATGTGCCATCCACAGAACACCCGATGGCATACTAAACCTACTTGAATCCACAATCGTTCCAACGCATGATGCAATGCTATATTACAACGGAAAGTGGAACATACCCCGAAGAGCCGGTTCTGTGGGTTATGCCTTTACTGGAACAAATCCAATACGATTTCAAATTCTTTCTGCATGCACCATGGAAAGACTGAAGGCTGTCGTCAAGGAAGTTGCGCCGGTTGGATTTCTCCCTGATGGGATTCACATGTCACAGTTGGTGAGAAAATTGTTTTTCCGACAGCCACACCATGCACAATATTCGACCACCACAATCGAATATCAGATAAAAGAGTTGACAAGCGACGAAGACGTGTTGAAGATCATAGCAGAATCGAACTACTGGAAACGTTTTGGTCCTATTGAAATTTTAGCCATTTTTAGCGAACCGGACATGCAGATGGAATGAGAAATGTCCACTGAATATGTTGTTTTACATTATTGTTCTTATTACAAATGAACGTTCTGTGTAGGGTTTATGGATTCTTGTTTAGTGTTTAGGCCTCATAGTGTGATTAGGGTAAGGCTTCGGTTACAGACTTAGGGGTAAGGCTTTACATAAACGTCACTAATATTGAGTAATTAGTTTTCCCATTCAAGTTTTGCCTTGGCAAGCACTTCCTTAGCTGCAATTTTCTTTGCTTGTCTCTGTTCACTTTGCTTCGTTGCCACTTCCTTGCCAAACGCCTGTGATGATGACAGAGACAATCAACCTGAATAATACTAAATCGGGCTGAGGTGTGGGGTGTTTCAATCTTTGTGTTGAATTCGTGCATTCCACGACAATTATAAGCTAACTAATACATACACTGAAAAATAAATAACACAAACAAATGTAACATACATAATAGTTACAATACACATCATTAAAATAAATGGTACAAACGAATGCTACAAGCAAACAACTAAAACTAAGACGGTGGTGGCCACTGTTGCTGACGCGCTTGCCTATCAGGTTGCCTCCGTCTTCGAGGTCGCTGTGAACTGCTTGCCTCTACGGGGTCTGGCTGAGACGGGCCTGGCTGATAAGGATCTGATCGATACATGTCTGCCTCGAAAAATCCTGTGTCATACGATGGGACATACGGAGCTGGACATGGAGTGCCATGCTCTGCATATATTGGCATAGCATGCTCAGCAGATTGGGGAACATATGGCGCATCTGATGCCCAACTCCCACAGCCTGTAGTGCTCATATCAAAATCCATGAGCATCTATTCCACATTCGTATGCATCCAACCAGCGGGCATATCCCCAAAGCCGATATCTGCACCGTATGTGTCCGCCGGTGTAGGCACATCCGCAGAATAGTAGGAGGCACTATGCTCAGTACCATCATGATAGAACACCTGACTCCCATATGTTGACGACACATCTGGAGGACTAAAAGTACCAGCAGCGGCAGGCCCGGGATCAATAATGGGCTCAGGCACCTACTGAATAGGTCTCCGTCGACGCTCCAGACCACGTCCCTCCCTTCTGCGATGACCAACTTGAAGAGACAATTATGGCTCCTCCTCAAGCTGCGTCTCTGGAGCTTCTGGTCCAGACTCCACCACATGACAACTTTGTCTGAAGACAGACATTAAGCGACCCAACTCCTGATGTGCCCAATCAAAGTCGAACGTCGCCCTATTCTGCCTATGTGTGGCGAAGTATAGCATCTATATCCCATCGACCTATAAATTGAAATTCAAATATATAAACATCACTGTCAACTATGTCAATTATGATAATTAATGTAACTAAAAAAAATATTAATGAAAACGAAACTTACACTACGACCCATCTTCGCACCCTCCTTTGTGATAAACCGCTTCCCATTTTCTCTGTACCATACCATGTACTCATGGTTTAGTGACATTTGGCCCTGGATTGGGGGGGGAAGGTCGATGTGCTACTCCCTTTGCCGCCAGCGATTCAGAAACGGTCTGAGCTTATGCACCCAGTTTTCTTCTCGTTTTCCACAAAGTGAAAAGTCATGCACACCCTTCAGCTTCATGGTAGGAAGTGGGATTGGCTGATCCCTCCCAAATTGCCGCATGCATCTGTCGGGCTGGGCAGCTTCAACTGTATGGAAACATATAATAGGCGTTGATGCCATCCACAACAATCTATCATGGTCAGATGCACCAACGAAATGATAATCTCCATATGGTTCCCAGACCACCTGCATTAAACAATCACTATACATACGTCGTCCCGATCCAGGGATTCGAAGGCCGTCCTGTAGTACACCAGCTCGTGCGAGGTAAGCCGGGTAGTCGGTTAAACCTGTTAACAAAACAACTAACATTAAACAATGTACGTCTTAATTGTTTCAGTTGTTATAAAATGAACATGTAGTCACACATACCGGTGGCCAAAATGCGCTCGTGGGTCACTAGGCTACGGAATACATGGAGCAATTGGTGGGAATCTCAGCCACGCTCACGCCTGAAGCAACATATGGCATTCAACAATGTCCTTTCTGGATGCATCTGTACACTCGCACATCTGTCTAAACAAATGTGCAAGGACGGCAGAGGCCCAGTTGTATCCTCCGATCTCTGGGAAATCCCCAGCCAACAAAGGGATATAGCGTGCTGCCATCACGCTACCTCCAGATCGATCGCTCAGCAGCCATGAACCAATAAGGCGGGCAATGTGCGCCTTTGCAAACCGCGTCACATTGACAAAATCTTTATCCAACTCACCCCAATCCCCAAAATGCCTATCGAAGTAAGTCAGCCGTAGGTATCCACCGGTCAGCTCTGTTTCGTCGTCAGGTTCTTGACCGAAAACGTCCTCAATCACCTTCGCCCAATCGGACAAAGTCACTCCGGTGACGACATTGCCAGCCGTGGGCAATCCTAAAATACCAGTCACATCTTGTAGCGTGATAGTCATCTCGCCATGTGGCATGTGGAACGTATGGGTCTCTGGCCTCCATCGCTCAACCAGAGCACTAATCAGGGCAGCATCAATCTAAAACAATATCATTAATCAATTGACAACTATAGTTATGGTTAAATCAAATTTGATTACTAGTATGACGTGTTCCATACCTGAATATGTCGCATGCGTGCGACATGAAGAAAGCCAGCTTCCCGCAGCATATCAGAAACGACTTGAAGAATGTTGTCATACGCTGGTCCCCCCGACGCCTTGCCACGTCGAGTCTTTAGTAGTCGTACTGTGCCCTCGTTCCACACAGATTGTGAAACATGGGTGCGCTGTGTACGTCTACGCAGAGCGCCCCATCTGTACGGGGTATGAACCACATAAGATGTCGGATCCATTGGCTCAGCCTCATGATCGGATACAGAGCGCAGCGAATCAGATCCAGATAAATCGGCCATGTTATCAGTAACTTCATACACCAAAAATAAAAACCCATGTTAACAATTATGTAAAATTCACAAATCATTAAAACAACAAATTTCTAAACACTAGACCCCATTCGGCCTACAACCATAAACCCTAATGATCGCACCCGAACCCTGAACCAAACCCTAATCCATGCAACCAGAACCATGACACCAACCCTAAACTCAACCCTGGACTAAACGTCACATACCTGGCCAACCAAACACTAAACCCTAAACCCTAAACCCTAAACCCTAAACAATACAAGGCCAAACAACCCATAAACCCCAAACCGCACACCATTGTCACATGACCATGAAACCCGACAATACCCAACCCTAATCCAAACGTCAAGTAACCATGCCCACCAAACCCTAAACCATTAACCACAATCGAATATCACATCATCAAACCATAAACACTACCTAACCATGCCCAGCAAACCCTAAATTTTAAATTCTAATCATTTTAGCCAAACGGTACAGTACCAAACACCTAAAGAATTTTCTATCCACCTAAATTTATGTCACTAACAAATTAACATCATCCTAACATTTTTCTAATAAATAAATCTTAAAGCCTAAACTAAAACAATTATCAACTAACCTAACATCTATTGTGCTAAAAAATAAGTACATGCATCATTAAAAATATAAATAACTAATTAAGAACAAAATCACTAAAAGGCAGAGCAGAGCGCTTACTTGTTCGCAAGATTTTTTCTGAACAACTTCGCAATTCAGCAGAGCTTCGCTGCACAAAATATCCACCGAAAACTCTAGAGAGATAGTGGAAAGTGAGGAAATGGTAGGGGGGCCTTATTTATAGAATTGGGGTTGTTATAACATGCCTAATCCAGGCATGTTATAACAAGCCCAATCTAGGCGTGTTGTAACATGCCTAATCCAGGCATGTTACACAGCCCCATTTCTGTAAATATTTGTGAAACAGCCCTTTATCGATAAATATTTTGAAAAAAAACACCATCTTGGTTCTTTTGCCGTATTACAATATACCTCAGTGCTGGATTCTGAGAGTCTTGCTTTATTTCCTCCCGAGGTTCAAAAGGGGTTTTATGTTTGTTTACCCCGCCCGAGTGAGCCTATTTGCTCCGCCCGGGAAGGAAATGACCCTGACTTCTTTTTATTTTACATAGATATAATTACTCAGCTAGGAGTCCATCTTCCTTTCACCGATTTCCAGATGCAGGTGTTAGACCACCTGCGAGTTGCCCCTTCTCAAATTCATCCTAATGGCTGGGCTTTTATGCAGGCCTTTGAAATTCTCTGCCAAAAACTCGGAATCATTTGTACTTGTTCCTTATTCTTTTATTTTTTAACTGTTTACACTGGTGACTGGTCGATTCGGCAAAGAACCTGCTGACCAGAAAGGGTGGACCTCTTTCCAGGGTCGTAATGACCGCGATTTCGATCGTCGACTTTTCTCCTTGTTCTCTGAATCCTTTAAGGGATTCAAAGATCAATTCTTCAAGGTTGTTGTTGTGCCCGGCCAACATCCTTTCTTCTTAAACTCATCCGAACCTTCTCTAGGATCCTGGAGGTTCCCATTATAGTGGTCTTCCGCTCATCATGATTCCCCTCTTGCCTTTTATCGAACTGACAAGGCCCGTTTGTCGGATTCCGACGCCAGTTTTGCAGCTCGGATATTGTCGTATAAGGCATCTCAAAACTTGGCTCAAATAACTTATTATATTCAGTGCGGTTAGTTTGAATGTCTTTTGATTGTACTTGAGAATTTCAATTGTTTTTTGCTAACATTCACTATTACTGTGCAGCGATCGAGATGGACCCCGCCCCTATCCCCCAGCACCTTGCGGCTCTCAAAACCCAGAAAAGACGCAAGGTGACCAAGGCCAAAAGCAAGGCTTCGGCTAGTGAGTCCAGCCCTACCCCAACTTCTGCTGATCCGACTCCAGTAGTCCCTCCGGCTTCTCCACCACATTCCTCTCCTGTGGCCGCAGCGCCCCTTGTTGCTATTGACGCCTTTACAGGGGAGGTTGCTGTGGATGCCCCGGCCTCTGTTGATGCTCCTGCCTCGACGTCGGAGTCCCTTGAGGAGCGCATTCAACTGTCCCCCCGATCTCTTTGGGACAAGGGCATGACTCGAGAATTTTTCGAAGTTGCCCGAGCACCCAAGAGATACTCGGACGTGATCCTTTTCTCGGACACCGAGCTGGAGGAGCTGAGCTCAATGTAGCTGGCCTGCTTGAAGAGTGCCACCTTGCTTGGAAGTCTGACATCTCTAAACAAAAAGGCTTGCAAGGTGGCGTCCGAGCTCGAAGCTTCTAAGGATGAGATCCGACGACTTCAACAGGAGTTGGATCTAGCCCAAGGACGTGCGGCCATCTCTGCTGGAGAATTGGAAACCTCCTGAGCTGAGACTAGGGAAGCTCATGAGTTGGCGGCTAAGTTGGCCGCCGATCTTGACGCTTCCCGGGCTCAGCTCAAAACTTTCCAAGCAGAAGCCGAATCTTCCCGTGCTACTGTCGCCAAGCTGGAGTAGAGTCTGACTGTGATTCGCGATAGAGCTCGCGACGCAAATCTTCGTTGTGATGAACTACTTGCCCTCAATGCGAAGAAGAATAAGGATGCCGATGATATCATGAGCGAGCTTATGTTCGTTCGAGCACAATTAAGGCGGTCCACTAAAGCTTCGTTCGATAGTGCGATGAGTCAGATTCGCTTTCTGAACCCCGGCGTTAACTTAAATACTGAGGGTATGCATTTCAGATCTTACGTCGGGAATGATCGACTCCTTATGGTTTCCGACAGCGAGGAGGAGGAGGAGAGCTCCGTGGGTTCGCCCGAGGGGGATGATGGAAAAAATTGAAGGGTCGGGATGCCGGTTTTTATTGTAATTACTTCGTAATTTCTTTATATTCTATTTTCCTTTGACAATCGCACAATCTTATGGCAATATTTTTAATTTATTTGACTATCATTATTCTTGACTTGCTTTTACTTCTTCTGCATTTCAGCTCCAATGGCCGAACGTTTATTTAGCCGAGACCATTGGTCGGGCATTAGTCATCGTTCTGGGATCATGTTCCTAACTTAGCAACTGTTTGCATTTGTAACATTTTTGCAGATGCAATTCTTTCGGCCGAGCCGATGATTCATCTGAAATAGTTACGTCGGCTTGATCAAGGCCGGTATAATACAAAACAACGACTAAGCATTCAAAATTTGTGCACAATAAGTTCCTTATAATAAGGATTTTATTAATACTCTTCGAAGATTACATGATTTTCATGATCTCAATGACCGATTTGTACGGGCTTTGCTTCCCCGGTTTACATAATCAACTAATGAGAAACACATGATAAATCTATTGTGATTTGGTCTCCCATGACCCCGATGACGGGCTGAATAGCCAACTAAAGGGGAACACATGGTGAGACAACAATTTATGGTCCCTTTGACGGGCTCGATTGCCACTTAGAGGGAAACTCATGGCGTCCATGATTCCGATGACGGCACATGAACTTTCTTGGCTGCATATTGTCAGCTATAATATTTCTTTAACTTGTTCTGCATTCCATGTTCGCCTGACTTGTTTTCCTTCCAATGTTTGTAGTAGATAGGCTCCTTGCCCAAGATTCCGAATGATCCGGTACGGTCCTTCCCAATTTGCTGCTAACTTTCCTTCTCTGGCATTCTTATTCCCGATGTCTGCTCGTCGTAGTACTAGGTCGCCTTCTTCAAAAGATCTCACTTTCACCTTTTTATTGAATCTTTGGGCTAGCTTGCTTTTTCTATGTAAATCTCGGCGATGGGCGGCGGTGTGGACCTCCTCTATTAAATCCAGGTCGGCTGATAATGCACTGTTGTTATCTTCCGCATCAGGTGTAACGCCTCCTTTTACTCTCTCGTGCTTGATTGATTTTAGGAGAAATCTCGTGTCCACTTTGTATTAGAATTGTCTTAGTTACAAATTTCATGAAAAATTTCTGTCTTCTTACTTTGATTTATACCATTCGTTTGTAACATAAACGATTTTCCTCACCGCGGTTCATACAAATTTAGTCCATCAATACAAATTGGAATATAATACAGTCCATATTACATGCCCATTAATAAATAGTCCAAATACATATCATAAGCCACAAAATAAAAATTACAACATCTTTATCACATCCTTAACTCAAATCC
>PYAF01002109.1:1824225-1838332 GCA_007407185.1 Glycine tomentella
GTGATTTAGAAAGGAATAAATTGGAAGGCTTTTGGGATGTATTTTGCACGGTTTGAAGCTCTCTTAGAGCTGCCCCAATTCCGGTTCTTACACCTTTTTATAGGGTGACTAATGCTTGATTTTTGTTACAAATATCCAAGGGTAATTATGGTTAGCTTTTTACTTGGTTCACTTTCATTGGCTAGTTATTCTTAACCTTTCAAGTGTCCTAAATCATGAAATTTCCACACCATTCTCTTGCCTTCTAGCTTTGTATATGGATTTTCTCATCTTGGAGAGGAATCTCCATCAATTTCATGGCATAGCTAGGTTTTAAAGATACTTTGTACTTTTCTTCATTCTTGACTTTTCCCCAAAACTCATATTAGTAAAATAGTGGTTCTGGATTCATTAACCGTTGGATCTTCTTAAAATTTTAAAAGAATAATCCTAACCCACATATCTAACTTTTGACCGTTGGGATTTTTAAAATAATATCTATAACTTCCTCCGTGTCCAAAGGAGTCAAGAGGAAGTTTTGCTTAACAAAAATATCCTTAAGTCATCATTGCTTGGCTTTCCACTAGGTTTTACCTCATTGACTAGTGTTTTCCTACCTTCCATGTGTCTTGATTCTTCCTTGCTCCTAACTTGTTTACACGTGCACTTTCAATTTATGAAGGCCATTCCATTTGTTTTATGTTCCATACGTATGATACCTTGCTTTGTGATAAGTTTTGCATCCAAAAATATCCTAAACATTAATTACTAACTTTCTATTTGAACCAATAGAAATGGCTAGACTCCTTAACTCTCCATGTGTCCATTCTTAAATGTTCCTAAAGCTTTTCTCCCTTGATATTGTATCATACGGCCAAAACTTGATCTTAGAGAACCAAATCAACAAATTTTCCTTTTATTCCATGTAATAACCAAATTCTAATTTCTTATTGGTCCATATTACATTTAATTATTAAAATTACTAAACTAACTTATTTAGGAAACCTATTCCTCTCATAATTAACTAGAAAATTCTATAGATTATGCCCACACTTTTCTTATAATTTTCTGATACCCGAGGTAGTCTAGATTAATCTCTTTTCAACCAATCTTCCCAAAATTCATAGAAATTCTATTTTAGAGTTCTCTGCCTCCAACCTTGCTTATAATTTGTTATCTAAGAGTTTTTTATCCTATATTCAGGTTCCCACAAATTTCTGAAGTCCTTTTGGTCATTTTTGACCTAAAGGGAATTTTGGTAATTTTACCTCTTACCCTAGGGGTATAATCTTCATGTCAAAAAAATATTCAGAGTATCTCTGTAATTGTTGCCCTAAAGATATTCTTGGACATCCCAGGGTATTTATAAAATTTCCTTCTTAAAATATCTTGCTAAAATACTTAGGGGCATTTTGGTCATTTTCAAAATGTCCAGGGGCGTTTTTGTCATTTTGTCCTAAAATTTTCTACTGCCTCTCATTAACATTTTACTTTAGTAATTGACTGTAATTCCCAAAATTTTGGGGTGTTACATCAGGTTTGTGCTGTCTTCTCCAGGACGATTGGAAAATCTCTACGAGTATCATAACTTCACATCCATACGTCATTCTGAATGGGGTTTCTCCGGTAGATGATTGGGCCATAGTTCTATATGCCCACAGCACATAATAAAGTTGTTCCACCCAATTTGGGCCGACTTCATGCATTAGTTTCTTTAATCCCTCGAGAATAACTTTATTTGCCGCCTCGGCTTGACCGTTGGACTGTGGGTGCTCAACAGAAGCAAAATGATGCCTGATGTGGAAACCGATCATCATTGCCCTGAACTTGCTGTCGGTAAACTGTGTCCCGTTGTCGATAATAATTTCCGTTGGGATTCCAAATCTCGCTATTATGGTTCGTTCTAAGAATTTTTGCACGCGGGCCGAGGTGATGGCAGCGAGAGGCTCGGCCTCAATCCATTTGGTAAAATAGTCAACGACCACTATCAGCCACCTCATTTGTCCTTCCGTGGCTTTAAATGGCCCCAAGAGATCCATGCCCCACTTATAAAATGGCCACGGGGCAGTGATTGAACTGAGCTCGGATGGGGGAGCCCATAAAATTTTCGCATGTTTCTGACAGCTGTCGCATCTCTTGACGTGTTTTGCTGCATCTGCTTTCATCGTCGGCTAAAAATATCCTGCGCGCAGGGCTTTTAATGCTATCGCTCTTGCTCCCATGTGCTGGCCATTGATTCCCTCATGTATCTCGGTAAGTACATACTCGGCTTGTTCCGACCTTAGACATATTAGTAATGGGGTGTGGAGACCTCGGCGGTATGTATAGTTCACCATCAATAATCACATACATTGCTGCATCTCGAATTAACTTTTTCGCCTCCAGTTCCTTGTCGGGAACTGTCCCTTGTTCTAGGTAATTGATAATAGGCCTCCTCCAATCCTCATTGGTCAGAATGGCCATGATGCATGCAGGCTGGGCGATTTCCTGCTGAATGACTGTCCTGTGGTTGGCCGTTCCCTTTGTGCTAGCCAGCTTCGATAATATGTCAGCTCGGGTGTTTTCTTCTCTTGGGATATGTGCGACCACTACTTCATCGAATTCCGCCATGATCTCCTTTACTTTATTCAGGTATTTGGCTAATAAAGGTTCCTTAGTTTGATACCTTCCCTCGATCTGTGCTGCAATGAGTTGTGAGTCGGTGAAGACGTTAACTTTTGACGCCCCTTGATCCTTTACCTGCTTTAGCCCGACGATCAATGCTTCGTATTCCACTTGATTATTGGAGGTCGGGAAGTTAAGCTGCAACGACTGTTCAAGGGATACGCCCTCGGGATTCTCGACGATGATCCCGGCTCCACTTCCTTTAGCATTAGATGATCCGTCTACATACACCTTCCATACCCTATCTTCATGTTGGGTGGTCGATGTCGGGGTCAGTTCTACTATGAAGTCGGCCAAAGCTTGAGATTTGATGGCGTGGCGGGCTTCATATTGAATATCAAACTCGGATAGTTGAATGACCCAATTCATCATTCTTCCTGCTAAATCCGGCATATGCAATACTTGTCGGATGGGTTGATTCGTCCGAACCACGACTGTATGACTTTGAAAGTATGGGCGAAGTCTTTTTGCCGTAGTGAGCAGAGCAAACGCTACCTTTTCGAGTTTTTGATACCGCAGTTCAGAATTCTTGAGAGCTTGGCTCACAAAATACACCGGCAATTGAGACTTGCCTACTTCTCTGACTAAGACTGCACTGATGGCCTCCTCCCCGAATGACAAGTATAAAATAAGTATTTCGCCCGGTTCGGGCTTGGATAATACCGGCGGTGAAGCTAGACAAGCCTTGATCTTCTGAAAAGCTTCTTCACATGCCGAGTTCCATCCTATACTGGCTTCTTTCTTTAATAACTTGAAGAAAGGAAGGGCTTTTTCCGCGGATTTCGGGAGAAATCGAGTCAATGCCGCCATCCTTCCCGTCAGCTGTTGTACCTCCTTCTTGTTAGCAGGAAATTGCATATCCAGAATGCACATTTTAGCGGATTCAAGCGTATGTTGTGCTGCCTCAGCTTTTGGAATGTTTCCTTTAAGTCTTGGATATGGTCTCCGGCCGCCGGTGTCTTCATGATCATGTCGTCGATGTAGACTTCAATATTGAGCCCAATCTGATCAGAGAAGACCTTATTCATCATCCGCTGATAAGTTGCCCCAGCGTTTTTTAAACCAAAGGGCATAACGTCATAACAATAGTTTGCTTCAATTCCTCGGAACGTCGTTTTTTCTCGGTCGTCTGGATGCACGGGTATCTGGTTGTACCTGGAGTAGGCATCCATGACCAATAGTAATCGGAAGCCGGCCGAACTATCCACGAGTTGATCGATACTCGGCATCGGGTATGAATCTTTGGGACAAACTTTGTTCAGATCCGTATAATCAACACAAACTCTCCATTTCTCGTTGGACTTTTTCACCATTACAACATTGGAAAGCCAAGTTGTATACTGTATTTCTATTATGAAACCGGCCTCCACCAATTCCTTGATATGCTTCGTCAAGGCTTGCCTTATGTCCGGGCCGAGCTTTCGGTTCTTCTGTTCTACCGGTTTAGAGCCAGGATATATTGCCAGTTTATGGCAACAGAAAGTGGGCTCGATTCCAGGTATCTCAGAAGCCTTCCAGGCAAATACGTCCTGGTTTTCCCTTAGGCATTGGATTAACTTGCCCTTGGCTTCAGGATCGCACTGTTTACCGATCTTCATAATTTGTTGTGGAGAGCTGCCGACCTGGACATCCTAAAGCTCATCTACCGACTCTGGTCTCCATTCCTCAACATCCCGCATATCCAACTCTACCAGATTGATCGGCTTTCGGGACGAGTGGGTCTCAATCCAAGAATTTGATAGCTCTCCCTGCCGAATCAGAGGTGGGGAAGACGGGCTGACCTCGGTTTCCTTGATCGTGTTGTAGTAGCATTGCCTCGACTTCTTTTGATCCCCGGAAATCGTGATGACTTTGCTGAGGTGCCCGATCATCTTCATTTTTTGATGCTTGGTGGACATCAAAATATCCCATTTATGGAGCGTCGGCCCTCCCAAGATAATGTTGTATGGTGAGGGGAACTCAGCAATTGTGAACGTGACTCTTTCCGTCTTGAAACCCTTCTTCGTTCCCAATGTGAGCTGAAGGTTGATGGCCCCTTTCAAGCCGGTGCCTTCTCCATTGAAGCCGTACAACATGGTTTGACATGGCTTCAGGTCTTCCTCCTTTAGATTCATCTTTTTAAACGCGCTCCAGTTAATGATGTCGGCTGAACTACTATTGTCAACAAATATCCTCTTGACCCGGAAATTGGCTACGGTTCCCATTATAACGAGACCGTCCTCGTGGCCCGGCACTACTCCCTTCAAATCTTCCTCGGTAAGTAGATCAGCGGGGGCTCGGCCTTCTTGTTATTTTCGCCTCCGTTTTCCTTGAACCTCGGCCTATCCCTCACGGACATCACTTCCTTGTGGTATTTCTTCCCCTGGTTGGCTATATCACCTCCTCCTCCCATTCCTCCTGAGATGACGTTGCACTCAAATTCGGGCTCTGGGAACTCCTCGTCGTTCTTGCTTTTCTTGTCCTCTCGTTGTTTATTCTCCTGTTGGGCCTTTCTTTTGCCTTGGTGCCCCTGAGTTCGAATCACATACTGCCGTAGTTTGCCTTCTCGCACAAACTTTTCTATGGCGTCTCGGAGTTCCCAGCACTGGTCGGTCGTATGGCCCGGCCCGTTGTGAAAATCACAATATCGAGAGTAGTCCAACCCTTCTCTCCGTACTATCGGAGGAGGTCGGTCGACTTTCCTCATCTCGGTAAAAGCGACCTCCTTCCATATTTGTCCACGTGAAGCGGTCAGCGGAGCATACTTGTCATACCTCAACTCGTATCTCTCGGGCCTGAAATGAGGGTCCGGGATGCTTCGTGGAGGTCGGCCTGCCTGGGTATTTGACGGAGGCCGACTGGATTGTCTGAGCTGTGGATTATCCTGACGTCGATTCCTTGGAGACGAGGGCTTTTTGTTTTCTTTTGGAATCGAGTTAGCGATTTCCATCTGCTCCAACTCCAAGTACTTTTTAGATCGGACTCTGAACTCGTTTAGGGACTTCACAGGATCCTTATAGATTGACTTGGCGAGACGAGAAGACCCGTTGAGTCCGGATGAAATGAGATGGACGTGCACTCTTTCCTCCAGGCCTTAGACTTGTAATGTGGCTTCTTTGAACCGATCCAGGTAACTTTGCAACGTCTCCCCGGGTTGTTGTCGTATTTTACCCAGGGCAAACTCGGATTTTGGCTGCTTCTTGCTTGTTACGAAATTCAGCAAGAACTTCTGGCCAAAATCCTCGAAGTTATTGATGGACCGTGGTGGCAAGGAGTAAAACCATGTTTGGGCGGCCCCCATTAAAGTGGTAGCAAAAATTCGTGAAATAATGGGCTCGTCAATACCTCTAACGCACATCTGCATGTCGAACTCATCGATGTGTACTTGTGGATCCTGGCTTCCGTCATATTTGGACAAAAACGAACCGTCGAAGTCTTCCAAGAACTGAGCATCCACTATTCAGTCGACGAACGGGCTGTTATTTTGATGATCCCGGCGATACTTTCTCCGATATGTACCTTCGGCTTGGCCGGGGTGACGGATGATCTCTCCCATCGGTCTTGTTACAACAGATTCTGGTATCGTGGCCGAGGAGAGGTGAAGTGCCTCGTGGTGAGAACGAGATACTCTCCCCTGCTCGGAATGGCCAGCTAGATCCCTATTGTCGGTTCTGGCAGTGCGGGCCGATGCCCTAGTCTCTGCCTCCTGGTTGCTGCATGGAGTCGCTCAGCGACATTCTGCTGACGTTCTTCCTCTCTTCGTCTGGTACTACGTTCCTCCAATTGGGTGATTAATCGCTGAATATCTTCCTGCCGCTGGAGCTCGTAACGCTTTTCCAGGTTCTCCATTCGAACCAATAAGGACTGGAGAGCGTTCTGGATAAAACGCTGAGAACTTCTAGGCTCTTCTTCTGGTCGAGGGATGCCTGACACGTACGCTGCTGGTCCCGCATGGGATGAGGCCGTATGGGAGAGTGTGTCTTTTACCACCACATTCTGCTGGTTCGGATTCCTGGGTGGTTCTTCACGCCTAGCCATCTGGTGTCTTCTAGTGTCAACCATCGTGAGCTGGTGGGATTCGAAGTTTATCGTCCCCACAGACGGCGCCACTGTTCTGCTCAAAGAGAACAGAAATGTCCAACAAGGATTGTTGGAAGATTTATATGGGATCAAACTCTCTCACTCTGAGAATGCTTAAGGAGAAATAAACACCTCAGGGAAGAAGATCACTATGAACACGAAACCACAATTGGGTGTGGGGTGTGTGCTCAGTGTGAATGGAAAAGAGAGAGTCAGGATTGTGTGTACCTTTCACCATGAGGGGTGCTTTATTTATAGGAAGCTAACCTGGACCTTGATGGTAAGCGGTTGAGGCCCGTTATCACTTTCCAGGATATTTGGAGATATAGATAACCAATATCCTTGATGATAGGTTGTTGGTAATTTGAATATTTGAATTAATAGGATAAAGATAAGATATCTTTTATCTGTAACAGAAGGGAATATTAGTAATGATGAATTACATAAGAAAATCTAGATATTTTCTAGTAACTAAGTTTCTTTCCAACCAAATCCCTTTCCATCCTAACTAAATCAAGCACTATAAATAGGCTCTCTGCACTGAAAACCTACACACAAACACGATCAGCTTTCACTGTCTTCCTAAACTTTCTCAAACACTTTCTTTTACGTAAAATCCTTCTCTCTTAAAATTATCTCGACAATTTTCTAAGCAATCCACCAAAAAAATTATTGAAGGTAGGCTAGGCTTCAATCTCTAATTTAGAAATTAACTAAGTTTAATTTATGTGATTATTAGGTTCTATTTAGCATTTATTTTAGTTAATAATCTAAGTTTTATAATATGGATACGATGATATTTTTAAGGAGGTGCAAGAAATAATCTAACTTATTAAGCAAGATTATGGGATAGATGGGAATAATTTTGTAAGCTAATAGTCTGATGAGCAATACAAAATGAGTAAAACAAGATTTGAATAATAGAAGGATATATATATATATATATATATGAAGGTTAATTACGTAGGAGACCTCGGCACATTTACTCTAACGGCTTAGATATCACTATCGGTTCTTAGAAACTACAGGAATTATACTTTAGTGTATATATACACTTCGGCACATAGGATTATATAGATCCCGACAGCCATGCAAGCTATGCCATACTTTCCCACGTAAATATATTTCAGACTTATAATCACCTCGACACCTTTGAATTACCGAAACCATGCTTCTTCCTTATATATATATATATACCTTTCCGAACTATGCACACTCATCTCGGCAAGTCCGAATTCGGAATCCAACTACCAGCCCGACATCCAACATGGGAACTCGGCATCTTTCACAGCAACCCGACTGTCATCAAATAACTCCAGCTTTGTTTTTTCTTCAACACCCCGACCATACCAGTCCAAATATGCCGCAGCTCCGCTGCAAGACCAGCCATAACTAAGTCATACAAACACCTTGGCCATTTTGGAAGTCCGGTTATATCCATGAACCCGACTTGAATCCATCCCGACACCCATGAAACTTGGCCACCCATGCCAAATGAACCCGGCCGCTCATGCAAAAATGAACCTGGCCTCCCATGCCAAATGAATCCGGTCACTCATGCAAAATAACCTCGGTCACCATGCAACTCAGCATGCCCCTTCTCGGCATCACACCTGCAAGCCCAACCATGTATACAACTCGGCATGTATTGCTTCTCGGCATCACATATGCAAACCGGCCATACATCCAACTCGACAAACTCAGTACCATTCGTGCGTACCCGGCCATAACCTCAAGCCATGCCAACACCTAGGCATCCCCTCATCTCCCCGGTCACTGATGTCAGATCGAACCTGGCCAATCATGACCCCAGTCACTTATGCAAAATCGAACCCGGTCAATCATGACCCCAGTCACTTATGCAAAATCGACCCCGGCCAACCATGACCACCTGGACCTCAACTTACACTCTATTCGGCACAACTCCGTACAGCTCGGCATGAACCAGATCACTCATGCAAAACCAACCACGAACCCGACTCTCGGACTTCTCGGCTTGTCCTCACTTGTTACACAATTACCGTGGCAAAAACCTTGCTATTTCAGCCAAGCTAGTGTCACTCAAACCAAGCACACAACCCGGACTTTTCACCGCCGGCTTATATGCTCCTCTCTGGGTACCATTATAATTACCCCGACATATCGGCAAATATATATATCTTCATGCGGTTCCATTCTCAGTTTTTATATACATATATTAGGTATAGCATCTTTAGGCCATGTAGGTTTTCACATGAACTTTTCAGTCATTACATAAGCATACAAGACCCATTGAATTAATATAAATAGTTTCCCGCTAGCACCCTTGTTGGTTATTTCAAGCCATATATATATATATTAACTAAACTAAATGAACTACCCAAGTGAAATTCAACGTAATAATATCACTACTACAGGCGACACAAATGACGACGGTTCTAAACCACATACGACGACGATTCTAGAACCGTAGTTGATGCGGGTGTCGTTGTAAGTTAGCACTTTCGACGACAGTTGTAAAAATTGTCTTTGTAAATTTTATTTTTAATTTTTTTAATTTTTTTTCAAATACATACAAAGACGGTTTTCACAAAAACCGTCTTCGTAGGTAGCCATTCAAAGACGGTTTTATGGAGAACCGTCTTTGTATCTTTTACGTTATTTTATTTTGACTTTTGAACGAAGATAAGAAGACGGTTTTAGCAAAAACCGTCTTCGTAGGTAGCCATTCAAAGACGGTTTTATGGAGAACCGTCTTTGTATCTTTTATGTTATTTTATTTTTGTCTTTTGAACGAAGATAAGAAGACGATTTTAACAAAAACCGTCTTCGTAGGTAGCCATTCAAAGAGAACCATCTTTGTATCTTTTACGTTATTTTATTTTTGTCTTTGGAACGAAGATAAGAAGACGGTTTTCACAAAAACCGTCTTCATAGGTAGCCATTCAAAGACGATTTTATGGAGAACCGTCTTTGTATCTTATACATTGATTTTTTTTAAAATTTGAACGAAAATAAGAAGATCACAAAAACCGTCTTCGTAGGTAGCCATTCAAAGACGGTTTTGTGGAGAACCGTCTTTGTATCTTTTACATTGATTTTTTTTATACAAATCTATAGGAGTTTAAATTGATATTTATTATTTAGTATTACCAAATGAATTTAATAAATTACACCACATCAGAATTTCATTATATAATTATTATATATAAAAAAGGATTAATAAAAAAACAAATTGGAGACATAATACTCAGATATAAACACTGAAAATTACTGTGAAATCATATATTACATGGAAATTTAATGGAAAAATGAATTTAGTAAAAGTTGTATAATTATCTAGAGGGATGAAGGCAGTCAGCTTGTTTCCATGCAAGTACCTACAAACAATTCAAAAATTATGCTCAACACATACTGAATCATGCTTTGTCAAAGTTGTTGATATGCACAATTTGTAACAAAATCAACTAATTCATATAAATGCAAAACCACTTGGTTATACGTAACAATTTTTATGTGTAAGTCAAATTTCCCAAGATAGGAGGAATTGCTCCGCTTAACATGTTACAGCTAAAGTCTTTGGATTGGAAATTTGGAATAAAAATATACTTAAAAGAGCATTTTGGAGAAAACATCAAGTCAATGACCAAGTATGCACAAAAAACAAAATTTCAGAAATTAATAACAAACAATGCTTACAGGATAGCAAGTGCTTGCATATGTGTGTGACTTCATCCCCTGGAACAATAGCTGCCTGACGTTGCCGTTTAACCTTCCAATTTTGCTGCAACCTATTCACATATCAGGTCATTTGATAGCTAGTGATGAAAGCTAGTAAACTAGCATTCCTAAAGTAAGTTTCTTTAATTTATTGATGAAATGAATACAAATGTGTGTTAGTTACTTGAGAACCATCTTTTGAAGGCAACAAAACATGGTTATTTGTGATCTAAACATGTTCTCAAATTCTCGTCAGCATCAACCCAAATACATTAATAATAAAGGAAAAAGTAAGAATGGAAATTTACCTGATAAGGGCACCATAAAACCCAAATACATTAATAATCCTAGCATGCGAACCATTAGATCCAAAACCTGTCCCAATATAACACTTCATGAGCAAGATCAATTTGAACAAGAGATCACACAACTGATAAAAGAGCACTGCTTAATTACATGTACTGCAAGGAGCAAACAAATGCAGGTGGACAACACAATTTTACTTGGATAAAATAATTAATAGCTCAGACAATGAAACAAAGGCTGAGTCCATGAATCCCCCAAGTGCATGCACACACCAAAGGTTGTGATAATTACATGCAACAGAAAGGAACGAACAGTCCTACATGAGGTATCTTAAGCAACCAAATTAGAGGGCTTCCATACCTCTTTGTTGTGGTTTCTCTCGAAATAAGTGATCAGTAATTTTATCACAATACGCTTGTCAAAAATACAAGATTAGTATAATAATTAATTCTCAAGCAGAAGCAACATGATGGCAAATAACATTACTTGTAAGACTCCATTTCCAATTAAAAACTTTTTAGAAAATTAATGATAGATACAGAAATATTGTATACAATAGTCCCTTCAAGCATTTCATCTTCATTTAAAACCAATCATCTAGAAATATTGGGGCTCCCAAGTCACAACCAGAAGCTGATATTGCATTAAAAATTACTTTGATGAAAAAAATACCAACCTGTCAACAAGAAAATCAGAATCCAATGACATTCTATTTAACCGTGTCATACTCTGCTCAAGAGCTCGCCTCAATTTGGAATTCTCTTCTTCAAGCTTGCTTACTCTACTTCTCCATTCTGATTGTACCTTCTCAGATTGAGAAAGCTTGGCTAAAATTTATTCTTTTTCACTGATCAATACATTTGCTCTGCAGTCTTCATCCTGGCAACCATTTAAACTGCATGTTACTTGATTGGAAATGCCAAGTTAACTTATACTTTTTGAGTTGGAAAATGTAATAATATATCAATATAATGCAGCAAAGTTTTGAGGAATCATGGGGAATAATATAGGATGATTTAAGCTTTAAGGAATATGAAAAAGTAAATGATAAACTAAAAAATCAAATACCAGCTCGACACCCACTGGCAGGACATTTGTAATTATGTATTTGAGCTTGCCCTTGGCACAAGCTCTCTTCTGGTAACCATTAGCACTACCACTCTCTACACAACCGCCGATTTCCTTCTATTATCTTTTTGAAATTAGCCTGAACTACAATGCTTCCAAATTATCTTACCTCTCAGATATAATTCTCTTTGTCTATAAGGATGAAACTGTGTAACAAAAAATACACTTCTTTCTGCTTAAGTGTTGGAGGGAAGCCCATAAAGAAAGATCAAGATTGTTAGCAGTTTCTATTTAAACATGCAAAATGATATTACAATCTAGATATTCTAAATGCAGAATAATTACCCTGGAATTTTAGCTGAATATTTGCCAACTTTTTGCGTTCTTGCTCTAGTTCCAACTTCATTTTTCGTATCTCATGAGTATGTTGTACTGCTGCGGTGGCTGTGGGACTATTTTTTCCCTCTACCATGTCTGTTTGCTCCTAGAAGGCATTCATACATCTGTTGTCAAGTTCACTCATCACTAAAAATAAAAATATAAATCCTATCAAAAATTTTAAATCAAAATGACCAGTACCAAAAACAAAAATAGAAAAGCAAACAAAAACTTTTTTTTTCTTTATTTTTAAAAAAGTTCATATCATGCTTCTTAGGACTCCATTTAAAACGAATATACATTTTGACAAAAAAAGATCAAAATAGCAATATGAATGCAGACCACCTAATGGTAAATATTTATGCATAAATTCATTATTTGAGAATAACAAAATATCCAAGATGTAGTTACCTAGTCCTTTACTTGTAAGTTTGAATGTTTAGATACCATCTTACTTTGACTAGCATCAGATTCCAAAGTAGATGTGGTTCGATTGTTTGTAGCATAACGATTTTTCATTTGAGTTGTGAACCTATGCAGTGGATTTGGTGATTGGTCATTACTTCCCTGCATAAATATTCAGAGTAATCAACAAGAATCCTAAGTTATGTAGTGAATCTTGATTCAGTAGTGCTACTAGAAACTAGAAAGAAAAAATTTACTGTGAATGGAAAGAAGAGTACAAGTCACATCAACCCCCCAGAACCTAGCTCCTATAAGGTCCTCCGTTCTTATAAAAATTCCTAAAGAAGTAGCTCCAATACCTTGCTTGAGTGAAAAAACCACTCAACATGGCATCTATTCATATACATTCCATGTTTAATTTTAAGAGAAGTAAACATAAATGCAATTCCCTAAGTTTATAAGATAAGCACTATGCATGAATCTGAACATTCATGTATCCTATATTTTCAATACAGCAATTCCCAATATCTAAGATTCATTTCCAACAGTTACTAAATAATATAACACTCATAATTTCACAAGTCTAGTGATTTAGAATATAGGATTACCTTGACTGTGTAAGCACCATTTGCAGATGCTGGACTCGTAGCCTCCAAATTTTGGTTTAATGAGCCATTTTCTTTATTCAATCTAACAATCTGATCCTGTGAAGTTGAAAGGGTCGAACAGTTAAACTTAACAAAGGGAAGTAATAAAATATCTACAATTAATAAGTTAGACAAATTGTTAATTGATTCTTTATGGAACCTTTACTCTGCCTGAGATAGATATCACATAACCCACAGATAATGCAACAATATATTTGAGAAAATAAAAAACCTTTTGTTTGGGCATACGTGAGAAGGGATCCGAGTCTTAGAAAAAAATACGGTCCAGGTCCATATTTTCTAAAGATATCATATATTCTTCAAATAGTGCATTACAACTAAGTTCACCTTATGTTATACAAACACAATATAAGGTCCAAATTGGGCATTGCAATGTGCCATGGATCCATCTTACAATGTGCTGGAAAGTAAGATTAATCATAATACTAGGATTGAAGTTGGTGAATCTGTTGGCAACTTCTTAATCATAATTTGGGGACAAAAAGTTCCTATAAAAACTCAAGAAAATTGTATTAGACAAGATCACCAATGCTCGGTGGCAGCGAGAGTAGAGCATTGAGTGCTGATGATGAGAGCAAAAATTAAGTGTAATGGAGATAAATATAAGATGGACAAGAGGATTTAGAAGATTTAGGAATGACATTATTTGAGAATAAGTAGCTTATTCATAAGTCAAAATCAACTTCTGGAGAAATTAAATGAGAGAGCTTCTACAAATTCGCTTATGTATAAGCTAATTTTAACTTATGGGAGAAGTTTATTTATTTTTTATTTTCTTCTCCTATAATTGCTTATGGAGAAGATTATCCAAACAGAGGCATAGTTGAACATTAAGTAGCTCCAACAGTCCAACAAAGAAACATCAACAGAAAATTCAACAT
>PYAF01002109.1:1862999-1874178 GCA_007407185.1 Glycine tomentella
TGTTCAAGAACCCTAGATATTAGATTGTATGAATAGAAAGTGACCAAAGCTCCAATAACTAAGCTTAAGATCCCAGCCGTCCATCCAAGGAAGGTGAATGCATAAGGAAGGCTTAGAAGAGGTGGTGCCACAATTGAAGTTGTCAAGTGGTACCCACAATGCATCCAAGAACCTACAAAATCACACGTATTAATATCATATAAAATTGCATTGTGTGTAGAATATTTTCCTGTCTTAATTGCTTGTTGTGCATCCATGTGCTCCAATTATTATAACAAAGACAGTCAAAGGAAGACACGATTGCATCAAATTTTTCCGTTCGTCAATGTCGGCTGGGAGAACAATCAACAAGGAAATGATTTTTATATGATGAAATCACTGAAAGCCAGTTAGTAATGATTAAACTCACACTAATAATAGGGACACATAAATGTTTTTTTTTTCTTTCAATTTTCAGTATATTCATCTACCAAAAAGGTTAAATGACTTATTTTTTGAGATGTTAAAATTTATTTAATATATGTATTTTTTACGCAAACTTGAGTATCAAATTCAAAACTAAATATTTGATAAATAAAATTATTTATTAATCATATGATATTAGTAAAATAATAATAATACAAGAATAATTTATTGTTGTCCAAAAAAAATAAACATTTTATCATCTTAAATATCTTATTAATATTTTTCATTTTTTCTCACTCTTTTCTATGATATCATAAATTTTATTATGATTTCTTTGAATTAAAATTTATTTATCTTTAAATAAGCACATAACTCAACAAATTTTTTGCGTGCAGCTATTTTTATGATAATAGATTATGATTGGATTATACTTGTCTATATATATATATATATATATATATTTTAACTCTATCACTAGGTATTGAATAGCATTTTGGATGTCATTAATCATTTTCCTTGATAAAATATGATGCTCATATTCCTTTCTATAATTATGGTGGTGGTACTGGTAGACTAGAGGTGTTTGGTGTTGGTTTAGGGGAAGAAAACATGTCATTTCCTTTTGTGGTTTTGTTTATGAACTCACAAAGTTTATGGAAGGACCAACACTTTTTGTGCAACATATTCTCAAGAAGGAAAGGTGGGAGAAAAAGAAAGAAACAAGGACAAGAATCCTATGGGCTATGGCTCTAAATAATGTTTCATAAAAGACTTAACAGAAGAACAAAGAGACTTTAAGAAGGGCATAAATGATGAATACCTTTGGATTTGAGGACAAAAAGAGCGCCAGCATCCACATCTTTTTGGTGGTGAAGTTGTTCCGAAGCACTTGGATTCTCTGATTTTTCATCTGGAAGTAGGGTACCCATCCTCTGTCTTCTAAGGCCTTAACAAATGAATAGAGTGATTGAAGGCAGAATAACAGTATATATCTAAAAGAACCTTGTAGTCTTTTTAGAGAAAAGCAGTGTCAATTTGACAACATATCTCAGTGATGTTGCTTTTATAGACGCCTTGTGCACTATACAACCGGCCAAACTTGGATATAGGGATAGGGATATGACCCAAGCTTCATTAAGAACAGAGAAAAGGGTCACATGATGACCAAAATGTCCTCATTGCTGTCCAAATTTCATATTAGCATAATTAAGAGGAATATACAGGCAAGGCAAAAATGTTAGTAAGTAGGATTTTCTCATATATTCTCTTCTATTGGAATAAAATTCACTTATATATATGTATATTATTTTCAATTTGGTACGTTTTATTAAATAAGTATGTCATATTATTATTTTTGGTTACATAAGTATGTCTTATTATAAGTATATGCTAGTAAGAGACTCTTTTTCATATATTCTCCTTTATTGATATAAAGCCAAGGCAAAATGGTAGATGCAATATATGTCTTATTGTACGCATAAGAAAATAGGAGTGTCTCATCATTTTCAATTTGCTGTGTCTCATTCCAAGCCTAACAAAATTTACATGAATTTTAACTAATAAAAAAATATTTTAAAAATAAAATGTTAGAGAATATCCAACTGGGCAATCATAAGCGTTGCTGTCGCGATCGACTTTGTGGACAAATTGAAGACGGAGATTCTAACTTGAAGACGCCACCTACTGAAAGCTGGATGAATGAGATTGTAAGTTACTTTGCACACACACACACATTTTCCACATATATTGCGTCGTACGTCGGTAAACAAATTTCAACGTTGCTACGCCGTAGACGTAGTCAAGATGATTTAAGTAGGCTAACGCAAATTGATACAAGTGATTAAGAATTCATAATGAACTTTTGCCTTTCTCATAGATGTGAGTTTTGAATTCTTCTAAAGTTATTTTCTCTACTTGGTGTGAGTAACTCTCCCCTAATGTCTAAGCTAGTTGAGTAGCGGTAATCGAATGAACCTGTATACGATTCAAGCCTATGCAATAATTCTCTAGGTGAGACCTCTGCTGATAGTCTTATTCTTCTAGCATTCACATCCTACCCGATAATATTGAAAGTGTCTTTTCATTCTATAATTTTTTTTCAATCATTAATTTGTAAGAGTATTTTAGATTTAAGTCGTATTAATTAATGATTTGTAAGAGTATAACCAGGATAACGATCTTCACTCATTCCTCACATTTTAATTTTTATAAATTTTTAATTGATTCAAATATTTAAAGTTAAAACATTATAAATGCCAATTTTTATTTTATTCTGTAGTTTCACAACAACTCTATTCTCAAAATCCTTCTTTTGTCATACTGCAAAAACTGTTTTTCCCTTTGTGCTTGTTCCTAATTGGCTTGAGCAATTAATCTAGACTTGATGATATATAAATGTTCACATATGGGCTCCATTCTGTTTTTATTAAGGAATAGAAGTGAGTGGCAATGTTTTCAATAAACATGTCAAAATAATGTGTTTATTGATGTTTACTAGAGCAGAAGGAGGAAAATTAAGTTGAAGTAGAAGATGTTATGTACGTGTTGGATACTTGTTACAATCAATTGTCTTCCACTTAATTAGCTGTTGAAATGTACTGATCACTACTCTATCTCATGCTTCTTCATCTTGTACACCCACTGATAACTGATCAATGTTAAATGGTTTACGTTGGAAACACAAAAAATGAAGATTACATGCAAGGCTAGTCAACCAATCATATGAATCTCGAGTTCTATGCTTTTCTATGAAATTCACCTGATGTTTAAAATAATGTGTTAGATAGACTATTCTTAATATTTAAGAAGTTATGCAATGTTGTAGTTGAGTTGGTAACCTACTGAATTTGGGGAAAAGAAAGTAAATTTATTTTTCGTAGAATACAATATTAAAGAAGGATGAGAAATTTTAAGTGTAATTAAACATCAATCAAGAATTAGTCCCTCTCTACAAAAAGACCAAAGCTTATCAGAATATCTTGGGATACTACTATAAAGCCTAAGGCTCTAGGGTAATACCAAATAAAAATATATTTAAGAAGTTACAAATATAATATGATAATAGATATATTAAGTATTATTGGCCTCACTTCTAAAATAAAGAAATTATTAACGTCATCCATAATCTCGATTCATAATCATGTGACAAGCGGACAATAAAAAATATTTATTAAATTAAAAAATATTCAGTAACTACCTAAAAAGAATTAATTGTATTATCCCTTAATTTAAGATATATATCTTAATCAATTTAAAATATTAAATTATCTACATCTTAAATGATTCTTAATTAAACCATAAATAACGTGATAATTTTGAATCAGTTAATAATTTCTCATAAAAATTTCATTTCTTATTTTTCAAGAGGATAAAATTGTTTGAAGTATCTTTGATATCCTATATAAGATTAAATTTTATGAGTTCACAATAGTAAGCTATATTAAATTTGATTTGTTTTTTGAGAAGGAATTTGATTTGTTTTGTATGAAAAAAATTGCATCGTTGGGAAGAAATAAAATATTAGATAAATAAATAGGATGAAAACAAATAGTTAAGAAATGAAAAATTCTGCTTATTTGATAAGAGATAAATAAGATAAAGAAATAAAAAGTGGTGGAATTCACCATTTTTTACTTTATCTACCAAAACTACCAGATAATCAAAGGAAAAAAAAGAAGTTATAACTCTCAGTAGAACCAAGTGGTCCAGAGAAAACGAAAGCTACAAAATAGTCTTTACCAAGATTTAAAAAAATGTGTGTTTTTGATGGTCAAAAATATAAAAAAAAAGAGAAAAAAAAGGCATCAATCGGAAACAGGACCAAGATATCATCCTTACATGATAGTAGTATTTGGTTAGGAAAAAAGAGAGAGAAAATAAAATATAAATAATAATGTTTTATACTTTGTTTAGTTGAAAAAATGAAAGGGAAAAATTGACTTTAAGAAACAAAATTTTAAATTTTATCTCTTTCATCTTTTTTTTATTTAATTTGTATTATCTATTTTGCTTTATTTTCTGTCGACGTTCAAACATATAAAAAAGTTAAAACAATTTATTACTATGGTTTTAGTTTTTGTTTAGGTTATCGACCAACCTAAGAATATTACTATTATCAAGTAATATATTACAGAAAAAAAAGTCTGCAATCTAAGTGACAAATTAATTAAACACAAAACAATTAATTCAGCTAATAATAATTAATAATAAACCAGTCAAGTACCACATGAAAACCATAAATTCGCACTCGACAAGGCAGAGGAGCCAGGAGGAGCATTCTCAAATCTTGATCAATAGTCAGTACACCAGATCCAGAAGTAATAATAGAACGTGAAAAATAAAAAAGAATAAAAAGAAAAGGGGAAAAGAAGTTTTATATTTCGATTCTTTTTACAAAGAAAAATAGGGAAGCTATAACACATACCAACTACTGTTGCATGAAATCGATTCCGTAAATTGTTGGGTAGAAAGGCTTTTACATGACTATTGATAATGTTTAGTGTTTAGGGTCAAAATAACATCTCTATATTTAAGCAGCAAATAAAAGTTCGTAGTACTTGTATGTGCTCATTCTAATTAAGTGTTCCCTCCTTTTCAAACATATTTATAGGGGCATCTAAAAGGGATTTATATGGAATTTATTTATATTTATTAAAATAAATTATATTCTTTATAATAACAAATTAATTATTTTTATTTTCTTTAATAGAAAAAGCACGTGTTTAAAAGAAAAATCTATGAATCTAGACGCTCCACAATTATTTTTTTTGATATAAAGGTTAACATAAAGTCAACACAAAACAACTCTATGGGTAGAGACACCCCTACAAAATCATTCATAATACAAGATTTGCATTGAGCTGGAAGTTGATCAAAATAATGAAAATCCAGAGAAAGAGAGTGCCCCAAAAATTAGCCAAACTATCAACTACCACATTACTTTTCCGAAGAATATGAACTCATCTTCACCTGTCAGTCTTTAGCCAACCAAGCATGAATTTAATTGACCATGGAAGCATAATGGTGACTAATATTCAGAGGCCTGCATACAAACTTAACAACAGTTGCAGAATCCGACTCAACAATAATCTATCTAAAACCTTTAATTTCTCCCAAGCCAACTGAATAGCCGAGAAAATACCCCACAGTTCAGCCATCAAAACTATATAAACACTAATATTCCTAGCAAACCCACAAATTCAAATACCTAGGTCATCTCTGAAAATATCTCCACAAGAAGCAGAATAGGGATGATTTATTGCCGAACCATCAATATTAAATTTAAACCAACGAATATCAGGTGGTTTCCAACCAACAATAATCCATGAGTAAGCCTGACATCTGGGAGAAATAACCCGACTCTTGCTACAAAGATTTCATGCACCATGGAATTAATAAGTAACAAAACTTTGTGCACAAGCAGCAAAACATCCCTCAAAACATCTCTTCCAAATATGCCACAAAATCACCCCAAACTTAATGTGTGTCTGCTGAGCAAAGTTTGTGCATATTCTAAAAGGTTTAAGATTATACAACAACCATTGCTTGATATCCCCATAAAAGAAATTAGAATCAATATAGTTGGAAAAATCAAAGCACCAAACCTGTCTAGCATGATAACAAGACCTTAGCAAATGAAGATATGTTTCAGCCGCACCAGAGCACATGATATACATATCATCCTCAGCCAAGCCATAGTGATGCCTTCTATTGTTTGTCTTTAAACCCCCCTTAGCAACAATTAGGAGTGGGCGTGGATTGGATTTTTAAGAATCCAATTCATATTCAATCCATATCTACTTAAATAGATTGAATCTTAAATCTATATCTATATTTTTTTAAAAACAATTTGGATTCAAGATTTAATCCATTTAAGTGGATATGAATTTGGTCATATCCAATTTATATATACTTAAATGTTATAAGGATTTTTTTTACAAATTTTAGTAATTAAACGCTAAAAAGTGAAAACCTAGCATCTGTCCATTTAAGATTATTTTCAACTGACCTTGATCAAAACTATTTTCAATTGATCTTGGTTAGTGTATTTTCGGCCTGCCTCAACCAGAAAAATTTTGGCTGACATCAGTCCAGACATTTTTAGACCGACATCAATCAGGACTATTTTTTGACTGACATCGATCATTGTATTTTAGCTCGGCATCGATCAAGGATGTTTTTGGTCAATCTTAGGTAGAGTTGTTTTTTGGTTGAGGTCGGCTAGGGTTTTTAGTCAATGAAGGTCGGTAATATTTTTTGGCCGACATCGACTAGGGGTTTTTTGATCAGTATCAATCGTGACTGGTTTTTAGCAACGTTGGTTAGGATTTTTGTGGTGGACATCGGTAAGTTTTTTTTTTGCTGATTCCGGTTGTTGATATTTTTTTGCTAACACCAGTTGGGACTATTTTTTTGTCGACATTAGCTTGGTTCTTTTGCTGACGCTGGTTGAAACTATTTTTTTGTTGGCGTCAGCTAGGGCTTGTTGCCAAACATCAGCCATGACTATTTCTTCTAATTGGCGTTGGCTAGGGATTTTTTTTTTACATCAACTAGGGTTTTTTCGATCGACCTCAATTAGGGGAATATTTTGGCCGACGTGAGCTAGGTTTTTTTTTGCCGATTTCGGTTGATGATGTTTTTCAGTCGATGTCATCCAAAAAATCATAATCGACGTTTGCAAAAAATAGTCTCGTCTGATATCGACAAAAAAAAAATCCAAGTTGATGTCGGCCGAAAAACCTATTTGATGTCGATCAAAAAATAATCCCTACAAGCATCGACAAAAAAAAGTTATAGTTGACGTTGACAAAAAATAGTCTTAACTGATGTCGACCGAAAAAGTTTTGGACGACATCGACCAAAAAATAGTCTCAACCAATGTTGGTCGAAAAACCTTACCGATATTAACCAAAAATAGTTTCAACCGAAGACAGCTTAAAAACATCATCAGTTGACGTTGGCCAAAATAACTCTAGACGACATTGACAAAAAAATAACTCCTACCAAAGTTGGTCAAGAAAACCTAACCGTCATTGTCCAAAAAATTGTATTGAATTTAAAAATCCAAACAAATATCTAATTCATATTCAATTAATGGGATTGGATTTAAAATCCAAAAAATTGGATTTGAATATGAAACCATACCATTTAATTGGATTTAAAGTGGAATAGATTGGATTGAATATGAATTGGTCTTATATATTTGGATTTTTTTACCCAGTTCTAACAACAGTCCAATAGAACAACCTAATTTTCTCAAGACCTTCCCATCACAAAATGATCTTCCAGTTAAGGATAATATTAAAGTCAAAGGCACCTTCAAAGGAATGATAAGCTGAAGCTATAGTGAACACCCCATCAAGAGTTGGGCCCAAATGGGACAATCATGCCCTAACAATTGACGAGGAGACATGGTTCCAACTATTTCCAATAAAATATCTTTTGGGAATAAATCATTAAGGATGTCAAAATGCCAAAATCCTGATTCAACAAAAAAAAAATTCCACTGTTTTGTTCTTCAAATCCCACGGAATAATTCCAATACAATGATCAGCCAAACGAATCCCTAAAGGAACCCAAGACTAGTTCCAGAAAGACACAAAGTGCCCATCACCAATACTCTACAAAGTACACTTCAGAACTTGATCCCAAACTGCAATGCTTTATTAAACTGAAAAAGGTTTTGAAAACCTATGTCTCCACAAGTCTTACGGTATATTTGGAACAAATTATGTAATGTGGATTAGATACTCTCTCTCCACATCCAATACTCTCATTACGGAGAAGCAAGTATTTGTCGCTTCTTTTTTAAGGTGATTAATCACGTTAAAGAATTGAAAGCAAACATGCACTTAGTCGAACATAAATTCTGCCAAGCTATAGTATGCCAAGACCTTTTAGAACGAGTATGCCAAACAAACTTCCTTATCAAAGATTCTAGCTTCAAACACGTATCTTTAGGCAACAAGGTAGTCTGCATATTATAACTCGGAAGAGCCTGAATAACAGAAGAAGCTAAAGTAAAATTTTATTATTGTTTTACTTCTCATTTTTTATTCATTTCTTTTTTTTAAAAATATATTAACGTAAAATCGGAAAAGAACTCTGTTGGGTTTTAAGTACGGCTACACAGGGCGATTTTGGTTAGATTTGACAAAACATGTGACCTAATCCAATCAAAATTGAGCGGGTTGATTTGAGTCGATTTTCTCATAAAAAGATTTAAAAACTAACCAAAATTAACCCATTTGTAAATGATTTGAGTTGTGTTAGGTAAATGAGTAAAAACATTTGATTTTATTTGTTATTTTTTAAAATCTAATAATTTTTATAAACTAATTTTTCTTTAAATGAAATACTTAATACATTACTCATATACATTATTTATAATTGTTACGTGTAGTCAAATAGTAAAATAATCACTAGAGAAATTGCATTGTTGTCATTATTATCACATTGACTAATATATTAAGTTAAACATGGTTTAAAAATTAAAATATAATAAACAACGTCAAGCACTACACCTGCAAAGTCTAAAAACTCAAAAACTGAAACTATTAGAGCATAGTTTGAAAAATATAATGTTCTCAAAAGGTCAAATAAGTAATGCGACTGAAAATTTAAATAAAATTTAAATTAAATTTAAAATAATTTAAAACAAATTAAAAAGTAAAATAGATGTTGTACAATCAACATGGAAGTTGAAACTCTAATTTGGTGAGAGTGACGGAATAAAATCATGAGAATTGAGAAAAGAAGAGACAATTTCACTCTTAGTTATTAAGTCGAAAATAATAGTAATTATTTTTTAATTTAAGAATATTTATTGTATATAAAAATTATTAATAATAACAATAATAATAATTTAAAACGAATTAACAGGTCAAAATACTCAATCTAAACAATTTGATTGGTTTAGATGAATTTGACTATGCGATAAACGGTACCCCAGTTTAAGTCACCAAATGGGCCTTCACAACTTCATTTATTTAAGTTTGGTCACTTTTGAGAATAACAAAGAAAGTATAGCAGTTTTCCATTATTTTTTAATCCTTTTTTAATTTTAAAAATTATATACTTTTTAATTTTTTTTAATTTCTTTGAACATAAAAATGACCCAATAGTGAAAAGAAATTATCATCGTAATTTCTCACAGTAATGCATTCAATTTGCATGGTGGAGCAACATGTTTGCCCTTAAAATTATTAAAGTGGTTCTCTCTAGCTACTAGCTAGGAATTTTTTTTATTCTTTATTTTGGACAAGGGAATGGACTTAAGACATTGGGCCCATCTTGGCAAACTTTACAGACCTTCCTTATGTCAGAGAATGGTAGGTTTTATTAATAGTGTTTTCTGAGACAATTGTTCATCACACTTAATATAGGGCAGTTGCTTCCTGCACCTCCATAATTATTTCCTACATCTAATTTGGAATGCAAAATTGTACTCTAGATTAGAATTTCCTGAATGTAATTAAATATCGAATTAGCATTTTTGGTAAAAAAATAATAATAATTGAATTAGCTTTTTAGAAACTTAAAAAGATGCAGGAAACAAATTTAGAGGTGCAGGAAGCAACTTCTTTTAATATTGGTTACAGCCTGTCAACATTAATTTTTGCAAAGTAAAGGCTAGGGCCCATTCTATTTCTTACGGATGGCCTAAATAAACTGTGATGGACAAAAAGGAAAAAGAGACCCAAATTCAATACGTTACTATTTTTTTGTGAACCAGGGAGAAAAAGGCAACAACAATTATGGAATAGTCAAAATAGAAAAGAAAACGAAATCAGAATGTAAGCTTTGATAGGAGAAAGATCAATCAAATAATAGTCATATCATATAATAAAATCACCCTGAAAATTTATCAAAAATAAATTCTTGAGAGGTAAAAAAATATTTTATTATTATAAAAAGATAACAATTAAATATTCTAAAAAAACTACTAAATAAAAAAAATATATTGATTTTCAACGAAATAATCCTTTCCTAAAAATGAAATAATTCTCTCTCTCTCTCTCTCTCTCTCTCTCTCTATATATATATATATATATATATATATATATATATATTGGAATAATTACCTTGAATGATAGTTCTTTTAGGAGTTTTTCTTTGACTAGACTACTTTTAAGAATTTTGCCAACCTCTTATTTCTTTTTATCTATCTTTTTCATCTTTTGTTGTGAACAAGGGAGAAGAAGGCAACAACAATTATGGAAAGGTCTAAATAAAAAGGAAAAAGAAATCAAAAGTGTAAGCTTTGATAGGAAAAAGATCAATCAAATAATAATCATATCACATAATAAAATCACCCTGAAAATTTATCAACAATAAATTCTTGAGAAGTAAATTTTTTTAATAAAAGATAACAATGAAATAAATTCTATAGAAAAATAACTACTAAATTAAAAAACATTATGTTAATTTTTCAACGAAATAATCCTTTCCTAAAAATGAAATAAGTCTATCTCTCTCTCTCTCTCTCCCTCTCTCTCTCTTTAGTTCTTTTAGGAGTTTTTCTTTTACTAGACTATTTTTAAGAATTTTTTCAACCTCTTATTTCTTTTGACTATCTTTTTCATTTTTTAAAAAAAATAAATTTTAATATTTAAAAATTGCCAATATTTAAAAGTTATCTTATGTCACAATTTAAATTTTTTATCATAAATTTAAAATATATTTTATATATTCAATTATTTATTACACATTTAATTACAATATAATTTTTACATTCAAAATTATTTATTTATTATAAGCTCATTTATCTTGT
>PYAF01002109.1:1874278-1903564 GCA_007407185.1 Glycine tomentella
ATCATAGTGTTAGAGGGATTAATTTTTTTTAAAAAAATAAATTGATAGAAATTAAATAAAAAATAAAAAATAACATTTGTAGGCAAAAAAAAAATATTTAAGCATTAAATATAATATATAAATTTAATTTGAAATTAATATAAACTAAAAATATTAAATAACAACAACAAAAATCAATCAACAATATAATGTATCACTCGACTAAATTATTTTGTTAGCTTGAACACCCTACACAATAACCCAGATTTATTAAAACTCATTATTTAAGGTCATCAATCAATAATGTATCAAAGAAAAATGTTAGTAACACTCTCTTTTTAACCACTTTTTTTCTTTGATTTGTTAAAATTTATTAAAAATCATCAATTTTAGTGAATTTCATTTATCATTCAATGATTTTCTCTCCTGATTTAGATGTGTGAGATCCACTAAAATTAATAATTTTCAATTAATTTTAACTAATCAGATAGATAGTATTAAAAATAGAGTATTAGAGAGAATGTGGTTTGACATTTCTAATGTGTGAAAATAAAATTAAAGATCATACATTCTTAATATCCTTCTTCATTTTATTACTTGTTCAACTCATCAAATTGATGACTTTTTTTTATACTTTAAATTGATTTTTCTTCTTCTAAAATCTTGGACGCACAGGAAAAATATAAACAGTATTTCATTAAATTTAGAAAATGTATATAGAATGCAAAGAAAAATTACTATTTTTAGACCTTTTTTATAGGAAACATGTTTATGTTTAAAATATTCAAAATAATCAAACGTTTTATAAAAAAATTAAATCAAAATATGATATTAGTCTCATCAGGTAAACCTGAGTTTATTCAAATAATCTAAATTATATTATAAAAATACCTTTATTAATTAATAACTTAATAACCAAGTTTTGATTACTTATTGAATCCCATTTCTTATTCGAGGCACCGTGCTGCCGTTGGTGAAAAGCCACACTGGATTCACTATAGTCAGGTTTCACACATTTAGGCCCGCAGCCTTGATCTAATGGCTGATTTTTTTTTTCCTTATATTCTATCAATTTTATAAAAAATGAAAAATAAAATTAAGAATTCAGATTAATTTTTCTTCTCTCTCCCACCACAGGGAATCCTCATCGGTTGCAAGCAAATTGCATGGGTCAACACACTGAGCTGAAACCAAGAGTGATTAAGTTGGTAAGGAACAAATTTATATTAAAAAATATGTGAATTTGATTTTTATTGTTGAAGTGAGAATTTTTCTTGATAAATAATTTATAAGTATTTTTATAAGTGTTCTTTGAGTTAAGTCTCCAAGATTCAAGTCATCTAAATTTTTATTTATATATATAATAAAAAAAATATACCGGGTTGACAAGATCCGATTCCCATCTAATCTTAAAAATATGATTACAGAGCGTAATATTCCATTCTTCATGATGATATTAAATTAAGCTAAAACCAAAATTGAACAAAGTTGGTCCATAAAACCATAATGAAAAGTTGGAACTTTTCCAACCAGATATGAATGTGAAAGTGGACGCAGACAAGTCCTCACAGAGCCAGCTAAGTTCGTAGTGGCACTTAAGGGATCGTTGGGAGAGGAATATATACTGTGGATCAGGTAGAGCTAAATGGGACCGAGTTGCATGGTGGCATAGCTTTGTTTTAAAAACCATCTTGCAAACATATGTCTTAAAATTTGTTGTCAGTTTTCAAGAGTTAAATTTTTCACTAGAGATATGTTAGCAGGAATTAGGAAACATTAAGGTGGGTGCACATAATTGGTTGAATAATACATTAAATAATAATAAAAAAAGATTGACAGAAATCATGCCAAAAAAAAAAATTAATATATATGTTTAATGCAATTTGATGGTCATATCGTAATGTAAATGTTCGGGTCGCTAAGGTTATCTCAAAAAAAGAAAAAAAGAAAAAGACATTGTTTAGAAGCATTTAAGTGTAATTTATCTTAGTTTTTAGTTCTAGTATGAGTTATATAGTAAAGTCATATTTAAGTTAAATAGTTTGGCATTGAAGTCAATGAATCTTAAAGCCGATCAATCCAATAGAAATTGAATGGTATACTCATCCTTAAGTATTGTGGGTCAAAGCCATTAAATATATACAGAGAGGAACGAATGCATACATAACCTCTCAATCTCCTAAAGTGCATAAATGCGAACAGGTTTAAAGTAATGAGGACAATTAACATTCAATTGAAAAAGTGTACAATCACTCAGTCTGAAATGTGTAAGAGAAAAAGAAAACTTGAATTAGTAAAGTGGATCCACATTTGACCCGAGAGAGGTACAGTAAAAAAAACCAAATTAAAGTTGCACTATAAAAATGGTGATTATACGAATTTGATTTCCGACAATGCTCTACTGTCTCATTTTCCTCTTTTCTCCTCTCTTCCTCTCTCTCTCCTTCTAGCACCCACGAGTAACACGATTGCTCTGACAAATTGTAACATGTTGTGTAACTTCTATTGGTCGATTAGATATTTGGAATTAGACGTCACTGGTAGTAATAGTATAGCACGTGGGATGAAAATAAAATTAAAATAGCACTAAGGAATTTTCTGGTAAATAAGAAGGATTATCGTCATGAAATATTATTCTATCGTGAATGAAAAATCTACACATTTCTACTGATATCATCAATACTTGGATATACACTAATACAAGCGGTGGTGGCCTTACGTACAAATGGCCTATAATTATCGTTATGTAGTATTTCACAAATGGAATAAATTGGTTCCAATTATTTCTTGTTTGCATATCAGTGCAGAACCAACTAAACAACTCTATGATTGCATCAGATGTATATAGCCTATCACAGCGAATTTTGTAAGGCGGCTTTAGGAATATATATGTGCCTATATTAAAGTGTGACAAGAAATTTTTTATGAGAAAATAAATTATATAATAAAAGTATAAAATAGTTTTATATTGTAATCTAATCATAAATTTATTATATATAATAAATATATTGATTTTTATAATATTATTTTAAGATTTATATCATTAATAATTTATGTTTTGATTGATAATATAAAATTATTTTAATCTTGTCAATATATACATGACTATTAAACTTAAATTTTATTCTAACCTTTATCTGGCTCAAAATTTTGACTAGATTATTAATTTGATATTTAACTTCATTGAGAATTTAAGATTGATAATATATTGAATCAACTCAATTAATCAATATAATATATTGATTTTAATATTAAATATAACTGAATCATAAAATTAAGAAAATACAAATTAAAATTGTGACTTGCTTTTCAAAAAAAAATTTAAAATAAATAATATTGACATAAATATAATTTCATGATTAGATTTATATTGTCCTTTAGAAACCTTATTGTTAATATATAATTACTGAAAAATATACTTTTAGACTAATACTACAAGATACTACTAGACTTGAATAGGACTACAAAGTGTAACCTAAAACTTGCACTGATTATATATATAAACTTGCACTGGTTTTCATTTTTAAAATAAATTGTCAAAACTAACTTTAAATGGGATTGGGCCGAGTTAATGTACATATTCGAAAATATCCCAATGCCGCCTATGAATCCACAAGCTTAATAGGGTTTGATAAATTATCTTAGTGCAGAAGAAAAGTTTGCCGTAACTCTCCTGGTTATATAGAAATCATGATACTGACTCTTTTTTTTTTTTTTTTTTTATAAACTATATGTTTTTATTAAAGTCTAATAAAATTATTATAAATAATAAAACTCTTTCTTCTTAATAAATGTAAAAATAAATAAATTTATCATTCATGTTATGATTTGTAATTTGATGATAATATATCTCTTTATATATATATATATATGTATATATTTCCCGATTGTTTTTCTGGTAGTTTAAGGTTTTCCTTTTTTCCCCATTGGTGTTAATAATATGCATTATGCCAGGGTCTGCTTGCATGGTTGAGTAAGGTTTGACTGCAAATATATTAATTGATTTATAACTGAAGTCATGAGTCATTTCAAGCAAGTGCATCATAATTTTTTTAATCTTTTTATATTTCTTTCTTCACTCTTCCAACAACACAAGTGTGCAATTAGGCTCCACCTAATAAAGTTTCCAGAAGATGCATTTCTTATTTACTTGTAATTGCGGTTCTTTGTGCTTCACCAATATAAATAATTTTTGCCTAAAAAGTGTATGATTTTGATGATTACCTTTGCCTCTAATGAAGCGTCAAGCAGCTGCTGATGTGGTATGCATTTGATTAGCCAAAGTTCGGTAACAGAGTTTTGGACTTTTGGGATTAAAAACAAATCATAATAACTAACATTATTATCTTATTAACGCTCATGTCACATTATCTTCCTAGCTCTCTTTTCTCTCCATCTTCTTGGCATGTATGTATGTTCTTTCTCCGACAATTATCTCCATCAAAATCGATAAATCTGGTCATTTTCACATTGTTTTCTATGGCGTTCGCAACTATCTTCGAGAAAATCCCTTGACAGTTTAATGTCACTGTCTATGTAGACATTTTTCATTAGACTGACGCACTAACTTCTCATAAATCACGGTCTAAATTTTCTCAAGCATATTTGGGTCATTTTATAAATTTATAAATGATCTCTTGGACTAATATGGAAAACAAAGTTCCCAAAGATTAAGATGAGTTTTGTGCTACTTCGTAGTCTAATATGAGTAGCCAGGGTATCTGCTTTACGTAGGAATTAAGTTTTTTCTTTTTACAAAAAAAAAAAAAAGAATATGAAAGAAAGAAGGAAAAAAAAACTGTATTATTGGAGTACAAAAGAAAGGTATTGGTATTTTAGTTAGGTATGATGAGTCTTGGACAAATTATTAATTAATGTGGAATTATTATGATCCTCACTAATCTTTAAGTAACTAAGTGTTATTATTATGTTTAACTAAAACAATTTGAATGTGTGTTTTATTTTAAGTTTATCTAATAATTTTTCGTTAAATTGGTTATAATTCATTTTTTAGAATTTAATGTTTATGTCCTGATAATGTAAATCAATTTTATATTATCATCTAATTATAAATTATTGTTCGAATTATTTTAAGATAATTATTTAAAAATTAATAAACTTATTATATATATATATATATATATATAATAAATTGTGATCGAATGATATGTATGCATAATTATTTTTTTCATCTTTTTAATAGTGCCAACATGTAATAAGCACATACAATTTCGGTGTAGCTTTTTTTGCCCTCTTGACCGGATTACTTACCCAAAGCAAAATATGACAAACGCATAGAAAAGTCGAATTCTGTAGAGGAAAGAATAACAAACTGGGAAGAAAGATACAAAAATTTATAGCTACATAATAGAAGTGGGTTGTTCTTTTTCTTTTGGAAAAAAAAGGGACAAAAGGACAAAAGTAGACAAAAGAAAAAGAAATTATCATTAAACAATGACTATGACTAAATTTGCTTTTTTTATAAGCGGAAAAACAAATCGATTAGGTGGGCATAAAATTAATCTAATTACTCATAATCTTTAGTGAGTATGAGTTGGACAAGATAGATTTTTCCTTACAACCTCTTTCTCCCTTTTTTTCATAATTCTAAACTAAATCTTTGTAATTTTTGTAAAAAGTTAATAAAATATGGCGGCAATGGGGCTTTTGGGAAATAAGTAAAGAAGGGTATGGTGGGTGTAGTCAAGGAGAGTTGCCAAGTGGGTCTCTATGATCTACGTTTTGTAGACATGCAATTCAATTTCAGGGTATTCTTTCCCTTCTTGATCGACAATTTAAAGAAATGGTTGAATTGAGATTCCCCTTCTATTGTAGCTAGTTTGCATTGTGATTTGTCTATCACACCTAAAAATAGGATTTGATAAATTGGATTTTGGTTAGATTAAGAGAAACAAAGGTTGAACTAAATAGACTTCCAATTCAACTTTGCCATATATATATTGCGTGTTATACATGGTGTTCCAAAATCACCGACCACCTCTTAATAATATCAAATTGCACTTCTTCAATAGAAAAAGAAAAAAAAAATATTGAAGTTATTACATATTGCACTTATAATAATTGCTGTCTAGCTATCAATGGTAGTAGAGGAACGAAAGCTATTGGCTACCGACAGTTTCATTAGTTGAATAGTGCTAAGAAATGGTTTCGAAGAAGTTATAGCAAATAACACCTAAAATTTAAAGCTATTGTATTATTTTAACATAAATTGTTTGCATTCGTGTATAAAGTGGGACCAAGCAATCAGATTTGGTTGCTCATTTCCTTCATTATTCATGTATTTCTCTATAATTTAGCCCAATTAAGTGTGTAAAATGGCCCATAGGAGAAGGCAACCAGAATTGTTTTTAGATGCTTTTAGAAGAAACTGTTATTGTCATAAATAAATTATTTCAGAAGTTTAAGTTTAACATGTCTATAAGTTCCCACAACAGCTCAATTAATTTTAGGCCTATTTTAACTATATTGCTCTTAATTGCTTACATTATGTTAATTATATCCTGTTAAAATCGAACTCTTAATTATATCATGTCAAGGAGTAATATTTTGGAGTGATAAGCATCAAACTCTTAACTACTTATGTCATGTTAATTTTAAATGAAAAAGAGAAAGTAGTCTAAAACATTGATAGTATAAAATAATTTTATATTGTCATTTTCATCCAATTATAAATTACTAAATATGTTTAATTTGTTTACTTTTTAATATTTATTTTAAAAGTTATATTTATCATGAATTTTGATTGATTGACCATATAATTTTTTATATTAAAAGTACATAGAAATTAAATCCAGTAAAAAAGTTTTCTCGAATGTAAACTTATCTTTATACTACAAATTTATTTATCATCAATTTAATGTAAAATACATTATAATCTTGACTTAAGAGTGAATACATTGCTATTTAACAGACTTTATAGAAGACTGATTTACCATATTAACTACTTAAAACTTAAAATACCAAGTAAAAAATACATTAATGATTTATACTTTTCATATCTCTAACAGTTACTCTTTTATATTGTTAAATATATATCATCTTAATTATAACAATAAATAATATTATTAAAATAAAAAACAAGCAATGAATGGGATAATACATTAGAGGGGGTAGTTGGTTAATTAACCACTGATGGCAAGCGCAAAAAGATACAGAGTGATGACTTTATATGAGCATATCAAAAGGAGAGTCCAAGGGATATTTTTTCTTTATAGTAATTATTGATTATTGATTTACGTGGTCGTTAAAGTCCACTTGTTTATTTTTGCTTGGACCATTTTGGAGATTTAAGATAAGAAGGAAAAAAAAAAGGGGAACCTGCTTAAAAAGTGGAAGATGACTGATTGTGCATGAGACAAAATTAGTATGTCTGCAGCGAACAATTGATTATTGTGTTTTGGATGAACGATCCAAATCAAAGCAACTAACAAATGTAACAATTGTAGGCAATGCTCGAGAGTGAGTACAGCGCAAAATAATGCGCATGTTACTGGGAAGATAGTATATACCAATAATCAATTAGCTCAAGATTTGTCAAAGTTGGTTATTTTGAAAGCAATTAGCTGTGTGTATTGTGCTTGTGCTGCAAAGTCTTCAAACCAAAAAATTGAGAAGTCTGAACATGTGTATTTCTCTTTTACTGTTTAAAAAAAGGAAAAGGGGGAAGAATGAGACTTGTCCAATTTGACTACAGAAGTTCTTCTTGTTTTAATGTTCTTGATGGAGATTTATTGTTAACGGGGTCATTAAGCTGAAAGACCTAGCTATAATGCAAAAACTAAGTTGGTGACTAAAGAAAAGATAGGAACAAATTGACATGTTTTGTCTAATTTAACATGGAAAAAAAAAAGTACAACTCATGTATTGAAGTTGTAGGGTTTAATTCCTTTCAATCTTTCATTGAGGGTTAACTTTAAGAACATATCTTAAAGAAACACGTGAATTATATGATATTCTTTGAGCAGCTTTTTCTTTCTGGTTTTTCTCTTTTTTGTTTGAGAAAGTTAGTGTAGGTGTGTTCTATTGGTCCCTTTTTCATATATAAAAAGAGAACAAGAAAGATAAGAACAAAAAAAGGTAGGTATAATAAGTGTGTCCATAGTAGTACATGCTCAATGTGGTGGATAGGTCATATTTCTAACCCTTTTTCACATGATATTTAGGAGCATCAGAACATCAACAGAACTCTAAATCCAATGCGCCTAGAAATGAGATTTTTAATTTCTAGATACATGGGAATCTGCAAACTCAATCCCAATACATTTTTCACTCAGCTGAAAACTAAACTCAAAATTGTAAAAAATTGGAAAAAAGTTACTCCTACCTTGAGAGTTTGACTTGGGGCGTTTTCTTAGTTTCATTGAAAGAGAATAGAATGAAACATTCTAACTTAGTTCAATCTCATTCTTACTGTGTTTCACCTAATTAAGCAAATTGTTCATGACATCAACGTACTATACATACAGGATTCAGTACTAGCTAATGACAATAATATAAATAAATAATTAAGATCCTAGTTATTTGGCAATTGTAATTTCCTACCTCTAGATAAAAACAGTTATGTAAGGACAAGAATAATGCACGATGGTGGAGATAAGCTCAACTATACTTAGTTAAATGACAATCACAGTTTGTTCAACTTTTCACATGGATAAACAGTGAGGTTCAGTTTCTGACTTTTTTGAGAGAAACCGAAATTAAAGGGAATTTTGATTTTCCGATTATACACATAATGTGATGATGTCTGGGGCTCTAGGCGTTCAGTTTCCTCAACATAGTGCCGAAAGAAGCACAAAATTTTGACAACATGACAGACATAACTCCTTAATCAAGGGCTTGTTAAGTGTCAGGTGTTTAATTATACTATAAGAGGTCCCATCGAAAACCGATATAAGCATAATTCCAGAGCGCTAAATTTCATGTCACTCATTAATACCTCACATGATTATTGCTTCCAATCTGCTAAGGTTAATATTCTTGTCTATATAGGACTTAAGTATGGCTAATTAAAATATGCTGCGTATATAGTTTTCCCGCTAAACTGTTCCACATGTTTTGTACTAGTCTTTAGCTAGTAGTAGAAGTATCACGTTCTTGATAGTGACGCTTTCAATAAATTAAGGTTAAGTAAACACCCGCACTTCACTCACTCTGCATTAACTTGACATCCTTGACATAGTCCTCCAATTACATTTGTACTTTTCATTGGGCAGGAATGGAGAGAATAGAAAGAAAAAGTAAATAATTTATGTAGAACAATAATATAAAAGATTTTTACATTATTATTTAATTAAAATTTAAAACTCATGTATAATAAGTACATTAATTTTTAAAATAACTACCTTAGAAAACATGCTAATAATATTTTTTATTGGTGGACAATAAAAAAATATTATACTAATAATGCATAAAAGTTAAACTAAAAAAAATTATGCACATGAGATCATTGATCATTGATCATTGAAGAGAAATTAAAACAGGAAGAAAAATTGAAGGGAGTTTGTGAGGGAAAAAAATGGGAATACAATTCCTTGGCTAGCTCATTTGATTATAATTCAGATTGGATCGATGATCTCGACTGAATATGTTTTTGGTCTCTCGGAACTGTACTTCATATGTTTCCCTTCTCCCCAATTAAGAAAGTAATGAACTTTGCCTTGTAGATTAGAATATACCTAAAATAAAATAACGTCTCTTGAATAGTTGCGTTTAATATCTAATTGAATAAATGTATATGACATCCTGTAAAGGGGCACAATTTGGACTATTCAGAATCCTTTTTTTTGTCCATATGGATAATATCTTGTTACAATTTGTAGTTATATATATATATAAATCATGCATAATTAAAAGTCAATTTAAACGTTTTCTTTAATCCAAGTTAATCATCTCAATTACACCCAAATAGTAATCTAATGCGAGATGCTTACTTATCGCCAATACAGTTTTATGTATGGTACTCATGGCTCTTATTCCCTAATAATTGTAATGTTGCTAGAACTTGCATGCTTGTATTCTTTGGCAGAGCAAAAATAAAAATCTTAAAACCTCCATTGTTTAATCATATAAATAATCTAAAATGCTACGGATTTCAACTACCATTGTTTCCTCATCCCTTCGCATTTAAAAATAGTTGAAGTACTTCCACAAGTCAAGAAATAAAAAGTGAACAAGCGTTGAAACAATCTTTTGTCCAGGGGTCGTTGTTTATCCAATTAAATTTTTAGTTAGAAATGGTAATTCAACTTAGATCAAATAGGTATTCATAAAACTTATTATTAATGGACCATATTATTACTCCGTAAATGGGTCTAAATTAGGTATAAGTAATTTTCCACATAATTTTTTTAAAGAAAAAGTTTAAATATGACCCTGTTATGTAATACTATTGACATTGCCTATATGAATAAACCTTAGTGGGAAAAAGGAAAGGAATTCCAAGCTGGACTAGTATAAGTTCATCATACAATACAGGGGTTCAAGCATAGAAAAAAATATTTGTAGAAGAGGAAACTTCGATACTTCAAACGAAAATCAGCCTCACACAAGTATAAAAAGGTAAAAGGAGATCAACTGAAAGAAAATAACGAATTCTTTTATTTTTCCAGAAAAAAATAATTATCTAAGTATGTGTTTCGGTAGTGGCAATGCACAAGGCTCTAGGCTTAAAACACGTCTCCATAGCCAAGGTCATATATAGATTTAAATATAATGTTACTCTTACTTTATACTACTATTATTACGTTATTTTTACTCTAATACAGGGTTGACCACAAGCAATGTAACACTAATTTAATCCAACTTGAGAAAAACATTTAATGCAAGAAGTATCAACTCAGATTAAAAAGTCGTAAACAAAGTATTACCCCCTCCCTCAAAACACCTACACCCGAAAATGTAAATACAGAGTTTTCTTCAATTTAAAAATCTACATCTATATCAAAATTTGTCTGTATCTCAGTTTTCACCAACCAGACACATTTTACATCTACATTAATACCCAGAATAAAAACCCAACCATCACAAGTTCATATTCACACATCACACATGCACGGATTAAAAACTTTAATCAACCTTAATAAAAGAAACTTTAATTAACATACTGAACATTAAAAAAATTATAGATTTATTCCCATGAGGATGGAATAGTTTAGACTTTAGACAAATGCACCAAATTTACAGTTGTTTTCCAGAGTATCAGTATCACGTTGGATCACATGGTAAGGAGCAAGTTTTTTCACAAAATATCAATGCATATCAATATATGGAGTTTGGTCCCCAACTTCACATAATCTAGTATCCTAAAACAACAGTATAGTAATAAAGGGTATTTTTTCCTAATTGGAAATTAAACTTTTTCCAATCAATTACAACAATTGGATGTCATTTTCACTCAATTCTAGCAATACAACAGTATGGGATCTCTTGAAATTTAGAAATTCAGAACCCTAAACCCTAAATCTATAATCCCACCCTAATTTGTTCCTTCTCCGTGAGCAGTGCTTGGTCGTGGCTCAATGGCCTTCTTCACGCTTTCTGTTCCAAATAATTAACCAAATTCCAAGCTGGACTAGTATAAGCTCTGTAGTTTAAACTTCAAAGATACATTTCTCGTTTACATGACTGCTTAATTAATCAATAAATATTTTATTTAAAATTAATTTTGTCCATCTGTAATATAATGTACTATTTTATTGGTATAGTTTATAACGTTTACACACACATTTTGTATGCTAATAAATTGTCTGCAATATAATATATTATTTTATTAGTATAGTCTTAAAACGTTTACACACCGACACACACATTTATGCTAATAAAATTATATGTAACATAATGTACTACTACTATTTTATTAGTATATTACACACACATTTTGTATACTAATAAATTATCTGTAATATAGTGTATTATTTCATCAGTGTATTCTTATAACGCTTACATACAACTAGAGTATTGTAACGTTGACGCACTCTAATATAATATATTATTTTATTAGTATCTAGTCTTATACCATTTACACGCGCGCGGAAGATCCATGCAAGTATTGGAGACTCTGTCAAAAAAATGTATGTGTTGTAGACTTTTTTTTTAAAAAAAAAAGGGGGGGGGGGGGGGGGGGGGAAGAAGAGAAATCAAGGAAAAGGGGAGCAACAAACCAGGTTGGCACCCTCCCCCTAACCAATTCCACAGCCCAAAATTTATAGATGAAAAAATAAAACTATAATCCTTGATGTGAAAACCATTTTGGTTTTACTTAATGATATAAGATAAAAAAAAATAATTTAATTGAAATACACCAACATTATAAAGATTTTTTTTTTATCTTGTTATTCAAGCCTAAATTATCATATAATTGAAAATGATTGAATTTATAAGATTAAATAAATTTATTTGCAGTTCTTTGATAATTTTAATTAAAAAAATTCTTTAAGTGAGTTCTTTAACTTGTATTTATTTTTCAACTGGGACATGCAGATTAATTTAACCAATTTATTTATTTTTTAAATCATATTTAAAATGCTTTCTAATTAGTTAAATGTATAAAAATCTTTACACTAATAGTATATTAAAATTAAACTCTAAAAAATGCATCAAATTAAGACACAAAACCCAAAATTAGCAAGAAATATTCGTATTAAAATTTTAGACATAAATCATTCTGGTTCAATTAGAACAAATATATCAAATTCATCCCAACAATAAATACCGAGTTTTGGATACGACACGTTATGGTGCTTAAATTGAATTGGTCTAATCCACACCAACCCCTGCATATCGAACATTTACTTGAACTGTGTCAGCAAATAGCCACATACTACTACCTAGCTTGTATTTGTAGTTTTCTACGACATGGGTGCTAAGGGCAAATTGATTGCGAAGATTGGTTAACTAATTATTTAGTTGACATGCTTGTGTCGCATTCATTGTCGGAATCGCAGTCATACACTCATACTCATCTGTAAATCAATTGGTGAGTTAACAAGTTAATGCCCAAATACGTCACGTTTAATTTGATTCACGAAATTCTAAATAATAATAGGTTTGGAATGGAGTAATCATGACAAAAGAAATAATTATTCTCAATTCATAATTTAGTAGCTTTCTAAATTGAATGGTGTTTTAAGTCATAGTAATTAACACTTGTCCATTGCTTCTCGAGTTTATTCATAAAACCATATAAAAGGAATTGCTTCTTTTGCCTGGAGGCGTCCCTTCGGTGAGACAGGTCTTGAATATCTTCTAAATCATTGCAGCTATTTGTCTTTGGCCACGACTTGCTCCATGGACAGGCAACGTTAACTAATGAGCGTCTTGTATCCCTAATTAGTTAGTTGAGGAAGATTTCGTCCACTGGATCCAATTCTATTGAGTACTTGTGCATTGGTAAAATAGCTTAATGCTTTATTTTCAGCTTTTCATATTTGTAGTAAGGGGTGCACGTCTCCTTTGTCTCATTAAGCCTTTCATAAACAACTTTATCGTTGGACCGGTCATTGTTATGATCTATTATCTTCATCTTTTAAATGAATGTCCATGACTTCATGGAATTTAAGCTCTAACTCCATCCATGTTTGATTATCAATTTCAAGCCGATGAATAGTTTGATTGTCAATGAATTTCAAATTGGTATCTCGTCTTAGCTGTTTCGTTAATTAGTAGCTAATCGCCTAGTCCTGGTGTTGCTTCAAATTGCCTTACAGCACGGGCTTCTCTGGAAGGACAAGTTTGGGTATTTTTAGGGGAGGGGGGTTATGGTCTTGTTAGAATTTAATTGTGAATATGAAGTGGTCTTATATTTGAAACAAATGGACAAATAATATATAAGTGAGAGAGATCCACAAATTTTATGCCTTAAGATATTATGTTGAAGTATGATATCAAATTTAGTTATGTAGTTTGTTCGTAGTCTATTAATGGAGATAGTCTTATTGTTTAATCTCCCTCATATTTCTAACAATTGGTATTAAAATTGATGGTTTGACCAAATTACGACTCAGACAAGTTGGTAACAATGGTTAAGCAAGCTTTAAGTGTCACCATTAAATACTTATGGATGAAAAAGATATTAGCTAGAAAGAAAGTTATCATGTGAAAGATACTCACTTGAGAGAAAGATTGAAATTCAAATATGAAGACGAAGATTCACATTGGATAAAAATAAATAAGTTGAGTAATTATTGGAGAAAATATTAGAAGATAATAATAATTTTTTGTTTGTAGTTAAGGTTGTTATCTTCTGTTGGTTATTTGTAGTTTTATTTTGAATTTACAGCTAGGTTGGGGTTGTTATAATTTGTTGGTTATTTGTAGCTTTATTTCAAATTTATAGCTAGGTTGTTTATATTCTATTTTCAAATTATGTAACCGTTTGTCATTACTTGCCTATTTAATAACACAACCTTGATCAATGCAAACACACAAAAGTTATGCAAATACAATTTCTAATATGGTATCAGATGAGTTTGATTCTATATCTTCCGCATTTACTCTGATATAGTATGGCTGCCACTAATTCAAGTGGCGCTTTGAAGGTCTCTGACCAGATAATCCTAGCATGGTGTTAACTACGGTCACCGTACGCGGTGAGATTAATTACATGAATTGGGCGAAGCTTTTGGAGAATGCACTGTGAGCTAAGAACAAACTTGGCTTCATTACTGGTGTTATTCAAAAACCTAACCCAGACATGTTTGAAGAGCTCCATGCATGGGATATGTGTCATTCTATGCTAAATGGTTGGATTCATAATACTATAGATCCTCAGCTGCAACCCTCAATCCAGTGTTTTGAGAATGCCAATGACTTGTGGGACGACTTGAAAGATCGTTTCTATGTAGCTAATATTCCCCATCAGTGCCAGTTGAAGGAGAGTTTGACTACCATTAAACAACAAGGCATGATTGTGAGTTCTTATTACACCAAGCTTTAAGCCATCTTGGATGAGCTAGATGCTAGCCGCAGTTATAACATGTGCACTTGTGGTGATTCTTGTACGTATGCCAAAGAGGTAGCAGCTGAACGTGATAGGGATCGTATGTACCAATTTCTAATGGGGCTTGATGATGTCACATTTTGGACACTTCGATCCCAAATCATTAATAGTAATGGTAATGATTTTCCTAGTCTAAGTAAGCTTCATGCATGGTAATCCAGGAAGAAACTCATAAAACAATAGAGTGAGGAGCAATTGATCGTACCAATGTCATAGGCTTTGCAGTTCACACAAAATCTCAGCCTATTGACCGTGGGGATAAGCAACCTTGTTTTCATTGTGGTAAAACAAATCATGATGTTTCTTGTTGCTGGGAGTTACATAGGTATCCTGAGTGGTATAAAGGAAAGGGGCGTGACAAGGGCCGCCCTAAAGGCGTGAAGCGAATGGCCAATGCTGCTATTAGCATTGCTCCTGTTCCTGACTCAACACACAATATTCAAGCTGGACTTTCTTCTGATGTGGCTGAATGCTTGGATCGCTTGCTAGCTTTGGTGCAATCACAGTCATCCAATGATAAGCTTTATGGTAATGTAGTTTATTCTTCTTATTGGTTAGTTGATAGTGAAGCTTCTCAACATATGATTGGTACTCTGAGTCTTCTTCATCATGTGACAAATATCAGTCCTTCAGCAGTTGGCTTGCCCAATGGTTCTGTCACTCATGCTATTAAAAAATGGATATGTTTTTCTTGCTCCCAATTTTTTTATCCATGATATGTTGTTTGTCCCTAACCTTCAATGCAGCTTAATTTTCATGGCCTGTTTGCTTTCATCTGATAATCATAAACGGCTTATGTTCACTAATAAGTAGTGTGTTTTGCAAGACCAATACCTGACAATGGAGATTAGACTGGGTGATTTGTGAGGGAGGTGTATGTGTATCAATCCAGGCCAAGGAATGCATTTAATATGCGTGTTGATAGCATGAGGGAATTATTGCATTTACGTCTTGGACACGCTTCACATAAAACTTTGTCTATGCTTCCTGATGTTTTTAAACTTCGTTCTAGTTCAATAAGTAATGATCCTTGTGATGTATGGTGCCGAGCAAAATAAACTCGTTTTCCTTTTTCATCAAGTTTCAATAACAATAAAGCTTCATTTGATTTACTGCATTGTAATACATGGGGACCATATAATACTTGTTCTTCTACTGGTGCACATTATTTACTAACATTGGTTGATGATTATAGTAGGGCCACTTGGACTATCTTGCTTGCTGAAAAAAATGAGATCTTTACATGTATTAAGTTATTTTTGGCTATGATACAAATTCAATTTGGCAAAATGATCAAGGTTTTTCGTTCGGATAATGGTACAGAATTTAAAATTGATGCAATGACAAATTTATTTGGTGAGTTGGGCATTTCTCATCAAACTTCTTGTGTTTATACTCTGTAGCAAAATGGTCATGTTGAACGAAAATATCGTCACATTTTAAACCTTGCGAGAGCGTTGCGTTTTCAAGCACACTTGCCTAGATGGTTTTGGGCTGATTGCATTTTGACTGCTTCTTATTTAATCAACCGAACGCCATCCAAATTGCTTAATGGTGTCACTCCTTATGAAAAATTGTATGGTGTTGCTCCTGATTTTTCATTACTACGAGTTTTTGGATGTCTTTGTTATGCCACTCTTCGACCTAAACCGAAGGATAAGTTTGCAGCCTATTCAACCAGGTGTATATTTGTTGGTTATACTTCTAATAAAAAGGGTTGGAAATTGTTTGATTTGGAATCAGAAAAATATTTAGTGTCCCGCGATGTTTCCTTTCATGAATTGGTGTTCTCGTTTATTGTTTCTACTCATGCAAATGACAATGAAATTTCTCCCCGTGTTCCTTGTGCTAATAGCTATAAGGCTCTCACTGTGGATGATGTCCCTCTTGTTCCATCAAAAATTTTAACTCCTAACACCGAGGATGCACCCGATCCCTATGTGCCTGGTCCAATCATTGATGATAAAGGGAGTTCGGCTCCTGCTTCTCCACATAATTTTGTCCCTGGTCCTTCCTTATCTCTTGAATCAACACCTTCAAAAAAACGCACAAGACAACCTCCTGCTTACTTGAAAGACTATGGATATTGTCTTCCTGGTACACATACATCTTCACGCTCTTCCTCCAATTCAATTTCTGTTTCAGGTACTTGTTCTCCTTATCCACTAGCTAATTTTGTCACTAACTCTAGTTTTTCCTCCAAGCACCAATCGTTTTGGCAGGAATAGATGTTTTTTCTGAGCTACGATCTTGGCGTGTTGCTTTGTCTGATTCTCAATGGGTTGATGTAATGCATAAGGAGATTCATGCTTTGGAAGATAATAACACCTGGCGTTTGGTTGATCTTCCACTTGGCAAGCTAGCATTTCCATCTCAATGGGTTTTCTGTATTAAATATCATGTCAATGGTTCCATTGAATGCTACAAAACTAGGCTGGTTATTAAAGGGAATTGACAAATTGAGGGAGAGGATTTTCATGAGACATTTGCTCTAGTTGCAAAAATGGTAAGCGTTCATACTTTTCTTGCTGTGGCAGTTGCGAAACATTGGCATCTTCATCAACCTGATGTTAATAACGTCTTTCTTCATGGTGATCTTGATGAGGAGGTTTACATGAAATTACCTCCTGGATTTAGTGGGGGTTTAACATCCAAGGTGTGGTTTACAGAAGTCTCTGTATGGCCTCCGTCAATCTCCACTCAACTGGTTTTCCAAGCTTACTTCTTATCTTCTTCATTATGGTTTTGTGCAATCCAAAGCTGACTACACCTTATTCACTTTGACTCGCGACAATATTTTTCTAGCATTACTAGTATATGTTGATGATATTGTGCTTGCTGATAATGATGATTCTGAGTTTGCTAAGGTTAAATCGTATTTGGATTCTTGTTTTAAAATTAAGGATTTGGGTGCTTTGAAGTATGTTTTTAGGTATTGAGGTTGCTCCAAATAATTCTGGTTTGGTTCTTTTTCAACTAAAATTTGCTTTGGATATTTTAGTTGAAGCTAGTATTGATTCTTGTAAACCAGCTCTCTTCCTTATTGAGCAAAACGATCGCTTGGCTCTTAGTACGAGTCCTGATTTTGTTGATCCTGGCAGTATTGTAGGCTTATTGGTCATTTGGTATCACTCGCCCAGATTTAAGTTATGTTGTTCACACTTTGTCTCAATTTATGCAAACACCAAAACAAGAACATTTTGAGGTTGTGCTTCAGGTTTTGCGCTATGTTAAGGCTAATCTAGGTCAAGGGTTGTTTCTTTCTGCTAATTGTGATATTCAAGTTCATGCATTTTGTGATTCTGATTGGGCTACTTGTCCTTTAACTCGATGTTTGATTACTGGTTATTTTATTATGTTGGGTCAGTCTCCTTTCTCTTGGAAATCCAATAAGCAAGTTATAGTTTCTCGTTCACCTGTCAAGGCTGAGTATAAATCAGTGGATACTACAAATGCAAAATTATTATGGCTGAAAACGTTTCTTGCTTCTCTAGGTATTGATCATATAAGGCCTATGTTATTATGTTGTGATAATCAAGTTGCTCTTCAAATTGCTGCTAATCCTGTTTTTCATGAACGAACAAAACACATTGAGTTGAATTGTCATTTTATTCGGCAACACATTCAATCCATACTATTGCCACTCGTTTTCTTCGTAGTAATTCTCAGCTCGCTGACATGTTTACAAAGGCACTAGGTCGTGTATTTTCTGGGCAATCTAGGCAAATTGGACATTTTCAATCTTTATACTCCAACTTGAGGAGAAGTATTGGAGAAAATATTGGAAGATAATAACAGTTTTTATTATACAATTTCTAATAGTAATGTATAACTAAAAAAAACCCATAAACTTGATGTCATAAGACTTTGAATTGAATTATAATGTTAAATTTTATATGATTTGTTCGTGTTTAAATTTTATAGAGTTTTTCTTCTTCTCATTTTCGAATAAGTCTTATATTTAAAAATGTCATATCAAACATAAGAATTTAACATTTTCAACCCAAGATTTTTGAAAAACTTAAAATAATTCCACTGTCAAACATCCACCGAGATAAACTTGAGATGGAGAAATTCAAAAGTGTAACATTTGAAAAATTGAAAATCTCTTTCAATGTGAACATGACAAACAAAGTAATCATCTTAATTACTAACAAAAATATTTAATAAAACCTTAAGTTGAAAAAAATGATTTTTTAAATAAAAAAGGTTATTTTTAAAAGAAAAATATATATTCAATTCCTTATTTATTTTGAAATCAGTCAAATTACAATAGCGAACCATATAGGCTGACTTTAGAATTTTAGAAGTCTTTTCTTTTTCCTCTCCTATTTTGCGCCTAGCTCAGTGAACAATCGCAACTCTCAAGTACGGAGTCAATTGCGGCAAATATCCTCCTCTACTTTATTTTTCAGCACAGGACCTTCGATTACGGATCACGTACGATTGGACAGTTTTATTTCTTAAACCCCAAAAGATTATACAAAATCAAATAAAGTACCTCCTAAATTCATCCCTGATATTTCGTATATCATTATCATATATTTCAAGCTTTACTTTTGACTAATTATAACATACTCACGTAATCTGAAAAATGCCTCGTGGACTGCCATTACATGCGGAGTGATTGCATCCACATCCACTTCTAATTTTTAACAACAATTTATTTTGTACATTCATTTTTCCTCACTTCATTGACACTAATAGAACGTAGCTCTATCTCTCTCTGGCAAAAACTTCGCCCCATTTTTTATATAAGATATTTTCCCTATATAACTAATGAACTTGTGAACTATGATATCTTGGCACTATTACAATTTCCCTTTTTCCAACCTAAGTAGCGGATAGGTATCCCAACCAACAGCCATATAACAACAAGAATAAACAAATGTACTGTATAAAAAATAAAACTTTATTGTTTTAATGTTTAAACAATGAATTTACTGTGGTCGCAGAGTAAAAAAAAACGGAAATGTAAATAAAGTCGCATGTTCTGTCAGACATTATTAACTGTAATGACAGATAGCAGCCGCGTCAGTGTACGTAGTGACGTTAAGTAAGTTATTTAAGTAAGAGAAGATCCTCATTGAAGTCATAATTGATTCCGCATCATCCAAAATATTTAACAACAATAATGGAGGCTTATGAGATCAGTATCAAACTATTATTCTTTTTGAGTAGTAATTCTTCTTCTTTAATTAACTATTAAGATTTTTTTAATTTAATTTACAGTCTTTGAAAAAATAATTTATTTAATTAATCAATTAAATTATTAAATTTATTAATTATTTGTATTACTATTTTAAAAATATTCTTTTTTTATTTTTTTATGTACTTAATTATTTTTTAATAATGTTTGGAGAGAATATTTAAGTAAAAATATTTTTTAAAAAAATAATACATTTAAAAATTAAAAAATTATCTTATAATTTTTTTCTTTCTAAAAACAGTCTTATAATTAGGAATATAAGAATTAGGAACAAGGAAGTATATTATAACTTATGCTTATCCATTTAATAGTATTTATATATTCTTTATATGTATTTTTATATATTATGAACAATAAACTGTTACATTAACAAAAATTATTGGCATGTTTGTTTCCACCTATTTTTCTATCAATTTAGGTTATATTTCTTTTACCCATTTTACTATTATTTGTTTATTTTCATATTTTTTTCACTAATTGAATTTTTTTTGTCCACTTACATAATTTTCAACAAATGTTGTTATCCATTTGCCGTATATTTTTACTCGTTTCGATGATTTTCTCCTATTTTTGTTTCTTTTTTGTATATATTTTTAACACATTTGAATATTGTTTTCCCCTTATTTTTGTCTCTCTCATTTATATGATCCCCGTCCCCAATAAGCAATAGCCACTCATTTGAGTTTTTTTTTTCTTCTTTTCAACTGCACGATTCCCCCCTCTCTCTCTCCCCCCCCCCCCCCCCCCCCCCCCCCCCCCTAATTTTCGTACTTGTTTTCATTTTTTTGTTTCTTATTTTCTTGTTAATTTTTATGATATTTTTCTAACTCATCTTACGTGTGTGATCAATTACATGAAAAATTTGTTTCAAAAATAATTTTGTAACACGTGAAACGTAGGTTGTTAAATTAGAATTGTATGTGTATTTGTTTTTACAGAATAATTGTATGTGTATTTAGTTAATGTTTTATATAAATTTTTCTTGTGTATTTTATAAATATTATTTAAACAGATAATATTTTTTGGTAAAATAAAAAATTATTAAACTGCACATAACTGAAAACTTAAACTACTAAAAACAAAGTTGTGGGTTTCAATTTCATACAGTGATTCATCCAAAAATAATAAATAAGAAGAAGAAAAATATAAGACAACGAAAACTAGGGTACAGTCAATGAAATTGTATTTGATCCAGTTTTTTATTCTTTGTCTAGCTGCCGCCATTTGTAGGATGAAATAGCACATCGATCGACAGACAATCAAGTATATAAAGTCTTAAAAAATCCAATATAATATACTCTATTATTAAATGAAAATAAATATCTTCATATTTTTAAAATTAAATGTATTTATTTCTTCATACAATGCTTTTTATAACGCGTTAAAATATTATTAGAAAATATTATATTACTCTTAATAAAATATAGATTCTAAATTTAATTAAAAAATTAAAATAAATACATTAAAATTTATTCTTTTGGTAAATAAATATGTATTTTTTTAAGAAGGTAGCATTTTTTATCTTGATTTTTAAAATTACACTCCTTTCTTTTGATAGATGCAAGTATTACATTGTTCTCCTTATGTTAAAATGTTCAAGTTAGTTCATTTAACTTATCACTGTTTCTCCTAAAAAAAAAAAAAAAAAAACCTTATCACTGTTAAAGTAAATAATACATCCCTCTTTTGAGAGATGAAAGTATTACACGGTCGTTTCCTCTTATATTGAAATACGGAATTTAGTTCATTTAACTTAACATTATTAAAAAATATTATTTAAAGATTTTTAATTTACCAATTTTACTTTCAGTTGCTCGATGGACTAGCAGTAATTACTTCCTATGTAGATATCAACATTTGCCTCTTTTCCTACGGAGTTGCAGGCAAAGTAAAACATCTAATTAAAACTAGGTTACACGATTAACCAATTAAATTCAAAGAGATGAATTTAATTGTGAAGAATAAAATCTTTAAAGAAGAAGAGAAAACCCAATTGATTCAATTGAAAATAATTGGAGAAATTAAAAAAAATCAAACAATCGTAACAAGTCAATAAAAGGAGTAGGGATAGAGAAATTGTGCTTCGGAGATTTAATTATTCTGTAACTAGTCTCTAAGTTACATTTAAGATTTTTCCACTATCCAAGCATAGTATACAACAACAAATCCTTTACATTCAAGGAAGTCCTTCTTGACAACTTCACACCAAATCACTCCAGTTATGCTTAAGGGATCACACGTCCTAGAAAATAAAAGAGACCACTAATCCTCAAATGCTGAGACATCTCACTTCTTATATAAACCAAGGAAAAAAATACCTTTGTTCATAAAGAAACAAATCAAAAAGCAATGAATCACTCAATGATAGTGAGATAATCACAAATATAAGCACTAAGAACTCATAACCTTGCAGTATATATATATATATATATATATATATATATATATATATATATAAATAAATAAAAAACTCATAACCTTAACAAAGGAGACTCAAGAGAAAATAGTATGATCCGAATTAATTTCTCACTCTTGCTTAATATAGGTTTTTAGAAAAGTTCGTCTTATACAATGGATTAAAAGAAAAATCCAATTATTTGCAAAATTTATTAATTAATTTAATTTGCGAAAGACAATAAGATTTTAGGCCAAATTCTTTTAAATTTCTCAAATCTCGTGGTGACTTGATTCCTTCATGGGAGACTTGATTCTCTTATAGGAGAATAAATTCTTTGCGAGAAAAATACTGGAGGAACTCGAATCTATTGATAGAAACTTGAGTCCATCGCAAGAGACTATCTAAGACTTTGTTTGTTTGATTCAAAAGTTGGGAGATTTTGATTAAATATTTTGTTTCATTAGAAGGAGAGAGGAGAGATTTTAAAAATTAATTTACTTTTATATTCTTACAATTTTAAATTTCAAAATATTAGTAATGATATTTTAGTCAAAATGCACTTAAAATATTTTAAATTCTCTCCCTTCCCCTCCAAATTTCTTAATATTAGAGGAGATCGAACCAAACCTGAATGAGGAGGGATTTTGCTCTCACCATTTCCCTCTCCTCGATCCCCTCCATTCACTACTACAAAGCATGGATTCAACGACACGAGAACGATGACGATTATTGGATAAACGACATAGTAGTATATGCGATAGCAATTTTGCAATTAACACGAACTAGACAACGACGGTTGTAGATAAAAGCGACGTTGAAAGTGAAAATCGACGACATTTAGTAAATTAACCGTCTTTGTATTGCTAATTCAAATACGGTTTTACCTTAAACCGTCTTTGATTAAAAATGACAAATTTTTAATCTACCCTAGGTCTTGTGCCTCTCTCACTCTCTGATACACCACCCTTTCGTTTGCGCCCCTTTTACCACAAAGCCTAGCCATTGACTCCGACACCATCGGCGACTGTTTGAAGCTGCAACGTGTAGGCTTTCTTTGACCGTCGTGAACGACACCACACATCACAAACAATTTCTCAGTCTCAATCTCAGGTACGTATTTTTGTTCTCTTTCTTCTTTCTTTTTCTCCAACTCCTTAATTCCATTCATTTGCAGTTTGTTTACACTTATTCTTTGAAATTTGCCTCTGCTTCGTTGAAACCCCTTTGTCTTTGTTTGCAAAATCATTTTCACTTTTTGTTCCCACACGCTCAACCTGGTAAACCCTAATTATTAGTTTGGATAAAGTATTGGGTATAGTCAGTTATGAACTCGTACAAGTTTATAGTCAGTTATGAACTCGTACAAGTTGTAGCTGCTTATTGCATATTTCCTTGTTATTTATTTTGCACGCCATGCTTTTAGGTTTTGTAGGCATCAATAGGCTGCACGTCTGGAATTGGATGCTAATTTATGCAATATTTTCTCAACTATGATAGTTTTTCAATAAAATTTTGTATCATATTAATTTACATTTGTGCCTAAGCTTTAAATCACAACTTCCATACTTCTAAATGATCCTACTGTACTGTTTTAGGTGAATTAGATTTAATAAACTTAGTCAGTTAGTTCGTACAATTATAATTTACAAGTCTGACAACAAGGTTTTATTTTGTTTTTATGCTTAATCACTGTTGAATTGGAATATGCCAGGCCTACTACCATCTCACCAAACTCCCTATAATGCTTATTTTAACTCTGAATTGTTTCTTACCTTGGCCAATTCCTTCCAACTTCTTCATAGGTAGTTGAGTCCCATCTGGCAGAACTCCCTTTAGTCAAATATGAACTTATTAGATTGAATTCATTCTGATAAACACAATATCCATTGTTAATAATCTCAATAAATTTAGGGTTAAACTGACATTAAAATTATAGAACTTTTTCCCATATATAGAGAATTCTTCTCATGGGGAGGTAAGGAAGAGATACACACATATACACATATAGGTTCAAGCATCAAAGTTAAAAACAATAGCATTGCTTTAACATATAGTAAAACCATTATGTACTTGTGTCCAATTACAGAAAGTGCTAAACAAGTCTGCAACTTTTCTGGTCACAAAGTTACATTTAACAACAACCAAAACACAAATCTAAAAAACATATAGATAATGAGTTAAATCCTTATATACTTAATTCAATAAGATTGATCAAAGGATCCATCCTTGCATGAAATTAGTCTCACTAGCCATGCTCTTTGGAACATTAGAAGCCTCAGCTTGAACATATTGATGGTAGCTATTCAAAGTAAGAGGTTAAATTAGAATTTTTTATCACGGAAAAGCCTATGATTTGCATTTTTGTTTTGGGATACCACCTACACAAGTTTGAAACTTTACATAGCATAAAGTTGTCCCCAAAATTATCGGGAAATCAATGTATATGTATATGTATATATTAATATAAACTGGTATACATGTTCATATTTCATTTAATCAAGGTTTTAATTTGCATAAGTTTGTTTAAGGGTTTGAAGTGTGACCAGGTTTTAATATAAACTGGTATACATGTTCATATTTCATTTATTTATTTTTTTAAAAAAAATTAATATCTTTACCTTTATTAAACATCATTTAATTACAACTATATATGAAGCATCATCGTTATTGGAGGAAACCACCATCAACAAACATTATTGCTTTTTTAAAAAAATATTGCTCCTTGAAGTGACTTAACATGTTTAAAAGTTGAGTCATATTTTAATTGATTTTTTGACCAATGGCGTTCATAAAACTAAAACTAAAATGAGTTTTAAATAATGATAGTATTGCAAAGTAAGAGTAGAATAGAGCTTTGTCATTGTGTTGAATGACCTATAAAGGCATAATATTTGAGATTTAACAAGGTGTAAGAAAGAACATTAATTTCATAGAGAGACGGTAAATGACTTCTCAAAGAAAAAAAAAAAGGTTTTATTTCTCCTTGTTAAAGAACAATTTTAAAGCACAGATGTTGAATGTCTTTATTAAGGATAAATAAGTAAAATAAATAAATGTTTCATAAAAATTATTAAATGTCATATACAAAGGACTGATCATATCTTCTACAAGGTGTCTTATAATAAGGATCAGATTGAGTAAATGTATTTATTAAATGAAAGTAAATAATAAATAGTTGAAAAGTAAATACAAGAATTTAAATGAAAACAAACAAATGGCTAAAAATAAACATGTGATATTAAATAAGAGTGAATAAATACTGAAAAGTAAATGCATGAATTTAAATGAAAGCAAATAAATGATCGAAAAGTAAATGCATGAATTTAAATGAAACAAACAAATAAAACATAAAGAACCACACTTGAACTTAAATTGGCATAAAGCATAGATGGTGGAAAATGTAAATTACATGTGAATTTAAATGCAACAATATAACAAGACAACAAAAAAAGACTTAAAGTGCAAAAAAGTAAAAAAAAAAAATGTTTAAAGATAAGATGCTAAACAAATTAGGGTTGATTTAAAAATGAGTGATAATTCAAATGATTTTTAAGAGTAACATTTTTACTTTAAATGAGAGAGTTTATGTGAGGTCTTTTGCTAGGATTTTTTTTTTTTTAGTTTATAAGTATTTCAAAGTACAGATTTTCAGTGTCTTTAACAAGGACAGATAAGTAAAATAAATAAATGTTTCGTAGAAAGTATCAAATACTTTATAAAAAGATTATCGCCCATATCTTCTAGAAGGTGTCTTATAATAAGGACGAAAAAGAATAAATGTATATATTTAATGAAAGTAAATAAATGGTTGAAAGTAAATGCAAGAATTTAAATGAAAGCAAACAAATGGTTAAAAAGTAAATGTGTGATATTAAATGAGATTGAATAAATGGTCGAAAAGTAAATGCATGAATTTAAATGAAGCAAACAAATGAAACATGAACTCAAAGGCAAAGAGAATAGATGGAGAGAAATGTAAATGACAAGTGAATTTAAATGCAACAATATAAGAAGGCAAAAAATGAAAAAGTATACAAAAATGTTTAAAGATAAAATGTTAAACAAATTAGCGGTTAATTTAACAACTAGTGATCATTCAAACAAATTTTATGAGAAACTTTTTTACCTTAGATGAGAGAGCTTGTGGGAGGTTTTTTGCTAGCAAATGTGGTCCTTTTTAATTTATAAGAATTTCAAAGCCCAAGTGCTTAATGTCTTTAACAAGGGCAGATATTAAAATAAATAAATGTTCCATAGAAAGTGTAAAATACCTTATACAAAGGACCACCCATATCTCCTAGAAAGTGCCTTATAATAAGGACCAAAAGAAGTAAATGTATGTATTTAATGAAAGTAAATGCTACAATTTAAATGAACGCAAACAAATAGCTAAAAAGTAAATGTGTGATATTAAATGAGAGTAAATAAATTGTTGGAAAGTAAATGTATGAATTTACTTCCTCTGTTTCTAATTATAAGACCATTTTAATTAATTTATGTTCTTTAATAAAATTAATTATTGCATTAAATTTGTTTTGTACTATCATTTCAAAATTATCTTTTTATTCTCTCTATCTATTTGTTTTTCATTAATGTTTGGAGAGAAAATAATTAAGTAAGGATAGGTAGGGAAAAAATAATTATTGTATCTAGAAATTAGAAAATAATGGTCTTATAAAAAAAGATAAACAAATTTTTCTTAAAAATCTTATAATTAGAGACAAAGAGAGTAAATGAAAGCAAATAAATGATGGGAAAGTAAATGCATGAATTTAAATGAAGCAAACAAATGAAACATAAAGAATCACACTTGAACTTAAATAAGCAAGGAGAATAGATGACAGGAAAAGTAAATGCCAAGTGAATTTAAATACAAGAATATAAAAGACAAAAATGAAAAAAAAATGTTTAAAGTTAAAATGCTAAACAAATTAGAGTTGAGCTAACAATAAATGATACTTCAAACAAATTTTAACAGAAATTTTTTACTTTAAATGAGAGAGCTTATGTGAGGTCTTTTGCAACCACATGTGGTCTTATGGGTGTTTTGATTTTAGTATTTGTGATTTTTTTTTTTACTTTACTTCTTATCAAAATTTGATATTTTTTTATATAAAATGAGAAAATGTTTGTTTAGCCACTTTTAAAATAAAAAACTTTGACGTTCATCTTTCTTAAATATGAAATCATTATTTTTAGTACCTAACATTCATTTTTTTTTATCTTAACTCTTCAATTCATTAGGAAAAATAATCCTAATGATTCAAAATTTGATTGATAAATAAAGTTTAACTAAGAATTTTTTTTAACAAGAATTGAAGTTGAATAATATTAATACCTGAAAATTTTAACCTTAAATTAAATATATTAATCCCTTATCCAATTACTTGATTTAACATTTATTATTTTGAGTTAACATGTTAACATGATACCATACACATAAGTGAGTGCTATCTAGAATAGTTACTTCACCTTCCATTAAACATAAGCAATTAAGAGGTGGTACGTGAATATAGAAAAAAAAAATGTTTTCACACATGGACAACGTCAAAATTAGGTAATAAAAGGATCGGGAAACTGTAAAAGCTAAATTTTATTTTAACAAATATACAAGTGTTAATTTCATACAAAATATTTATAATTATGTGTTTTCTAAAATGATTTAAGAATATATATATATATATATATATATATATATATATATATATATATATAATTACACAAAAGACAAATGAATACATGTATGTTTTTTAAGATCTAGGATTACAGATGTCATTTCATATGCTATCATGGTTTGCTTTCCCGATATTCAATGTTTTCATGAGATTTATACATAAGTGTGTTTGGACTAAGCACAAGCACATTGGAGACTCACAAACAATGACATTAAACAAAAATGAGAAGAAGAAAAACATATATTGGGATAGACAAAGAGAATACTTATTAATGTTTCAAAATTTAAGTTGTGAATTATTTATATAATGATTAAAAAGGGAAATATATAATACTCAGATATAATGTTTAAAAAGAGGAAAAAATATAATATCTTTGCAATAAAGACTATAAAAAAAGGAAAATAATATTTGTCTAGAAAAAATAATGTCATTGTTGTCACAATAGTATCGTAAAAGATAATTGAATAAATAAAAATTAAATAACATTTAAATAAAATTACATCTATATTATTAAATAAAAAGTTCGGGGGGCAAGGTCCCGAATGATATACATTTACGTCCATCCTTGATTTCATATTTTTTAAGAAATGAAAACTAAATATATTTTTTCCAAAAGAAGAAAATAAAAATTTACTCATTTTACAAAAATAAAAATTATATTTAATACTAATTTTTATTTGTATCCAAAAATACAATAATGAAATAAATTGCTATATGAAATACTCCTTTCGTTCCAGATTATATGGCGTTTAAGATTTTCAGTTAAAAGTTAATAATTTTTTTTACAAAACTATAACAAAAATTTACCCATTTAACAAAAATAAAATTATATTTAATCCTAATTTATACTTGCATCCAGAAATACAATAATGAAATAGATTAATTTTATGAAATATATTTTATCTTAAATGTAATAAAGAGGTTTAAATATAATTAATTTCTATTTATAGAAAAATCTTTTTTCTTATTGTGCTCTCCCTAAATCAAATCAAGAGATGTTAAAAATATT
>PYAF01002109.1:1903664-1939465 GCA_007407185.1 Glycine tomentella
ACAGAAAAAAAAATTGTATCATGATAATAGGCATTGTTGTATCTTTCACTATTAAATTAAAAATTAGTAAAACTCAAATATTTTTTCTAGAAAAAATGTAATTATTTCCACATCTAATACTATATAAAAAATAAAATAATATAATTTTCTAAAATGAGAAAAAAAATCACTTTATCTCCACAATAAACACTATAAATAGAAAAAAAATATTTTATCAAAAATAAAAAAATGAGATAACATTTAAATTTTCTACAATCAGATCAAGAAGTTGTTGATAAAATAGTATTTTTATCCCTCTAGATTATTTGAGCTTTCATTATATACATGAGCAATTAACAAGTGCGTTATATGACAAAAAAATGCCCAAAAACCAGTAATTCCATATTTTTTAATGATAAAGAATTAGAATTGTTTTACAAATACCAAAATCAAAATTTACTCATTTTACATGAACCAAAATATATTTAGTCTTAATTATTATTTGTTTCCTAAAATGCAATAATTAAATAGATTAGTTTTTCCTTTAAAAAAATATATTTGATCTTATATTTAATAAAGCAGGCTTAAACAGCTAAAATAATTGTTATTTATTCAAAAGAAACTTCTTTTCTTTTGGCGCTTCCATAGATCAAAGCAAATCAAGAGCTAATTACTAAATTTCAACATTCTCTTAAATGGTTTGATTCAGAAGATCTTTTTCTCCTCCAAATCCAAAAGTTTATGATATTTTCGTAAAAATTAGTTGGAAGCTAAAAAATTAGTTGATAATTAAAGTTAGTATTAAATTAGAAATGTTCGATAAAACTAGCTATTAAATTAACTAAAAATGTAAATTTATATAAAAATAATAAAATCATGCTTTATTTAAAAAATACAACAAGAAAAATAAATAAATATATTAAAAATAAAAATGAAAGAAAATATATTTATATTTTTAAAAATATTATTTCAAATAAGGTTTTAAAAAATGTTAAAAATTATTAAAAAACTATTAAAAAAATTATTTAATAAATAGTTAAATGAATTTTTCAACTAATAAAAACTTGTTAAAATATTTTGTCAATCTTATCCAATTTTACCTATTTGATCTGTTTAGAAGGAAAAAAAATAACTGCTGGCTTTGGAAACCGAAGTAATTAAAGACCAAGAAAACTCTAGTTAAACGCCAAACCTACCTATAGTTTTAGATTACTTTGGGTAAGGTAAACAACATTTCCGAGTAAACAAATGACACTGTTGAGTAGTAACTGTGAATATGGTGAGAGATGAGAACCAAAATAATAATAATAACAATTATAATATATCAAAAACGTGATAGCAGGAAAATCTATCACCAAAACATGACTATAAAGGGACCCCTTTATCTCTGCATCTATTGCCCCTCTCACACCCTCTCTCTCTCTCTCTGTCTAGAATGCCTCTATTCTCCTCTGTCGGTCACACAGAGCGATAGAAAGATAGTAGAGAAGAGAAGCATTCATAGGCGCCAATAGTGAGTGAGAGAGAAGTTTCCGTTTTTTCTACTTTTCCATTTTTTTGGGAGAGAGAGAGATCTGATTCTTCACCATAAGTGTCATTGCTTTGCTTCTCTCACTTCGCACAAGTTGACAAGAAGGGCATTGCATTTTTTATTGCCATTTCAATCCCATACAAAAAGCACACAGCCAAATTCACCACCATTTCCCTAAAACTTCACTCTTTTCTCTGCTAAGAGAAGAAAGAAAAACCAAAATGGTTGAATCTCAGCCCAAGTTCTTCATCCCGGACTCAATCAACGGCGTGAATTTCGACGTAGCGGCGCAGATTAAGATGGTGTGGGAAGTGATCAAGGCGCCACTGATCGTGCCTCTGCTGAACCTGGCAGTGTACATTTGCCTCGCCATGGCGCTCATGCTCTTCATGGAGAGGGTCTACATGGGCATTGTCATCATCCTCGTCAAGCTCTTCTGGAAGAAACCACACCATCGCTACAAGTTCGAGCCACTCCAAGACGACGAGGAACTCGGCAACTCTAATTATCCCGTCGTGCTTGTCCAGATTCCAATGTTCAATGAAAAAGAGGTCAGAAATCAGAAAAAAGATTCTCTGCTCTTGTCTTTTTTTTTTTCTTTCCTTTTCTTCAAGTGATTTTTAACTGAAACTCAAATTCCAAAACGATATTAGAATTCAGTCATTACTGTTTAAATGTTTGGCTGGTTCTACAAATTTCACTCTCCAGATGGTGTCTGGTGCTTAACTTATGTTGAAGATCCAATATTGATTAGTAATATAAACAAAATAATGTATATAAGTAGAGGAAAATTCTTGAATTTGAGTTAAGTTTATATTGTTACAATGTTTTGTGCCTTTCTGGATTTATTTGGTGCTTATGTTATAATGTATTCATGTGGGTTGGTTAATTTTTTTGGATTCAGGTGTACAAGGTGTCGATTGGAGCAGCTTGTAATCTTTCATGGCCTGCGGATCGTCTCGTGATCCAAGTGCTTGATGATTCTACTGACCCTACCGTCAAGGTATATACACACTCATTCATAAGAGGTTTTTCACATTTTTTTTTCCAGTTAAATTTTGAGCTATATTCAATGTGAATTTTTAATGTGTCAATGTTAAAGATTGGAATGTAGTAGTAGCCTTATCTTAGCCGTAGGTGTATAATCATGATGTTAATATATGTGGAGTGGGTGCATTTATGATTTGAGGGGTTTGGTGGAGGAATTGATCAATGGCATCTAATAATGAATTATATGAAATTGGAATTTGTGATTGATTGCAGCAAATGGTGGAAATGGAATGCCAGAGATGGGCAAGTAAGGGCATAAACATAGTTTACCAAATCAGAGAAACAAGGGGAGGGTACAAAGCGGGAGCTCTAAAAGAAGGCCTAAAACGTAACTATGTGAAACACTGTGAGTACGTGGCAATTTTCGATGCAGATTTCAGGCCAGAGCCAGATTTTCTCAGACGTTCCATTCCTTTCTTGGTGGGCAACCCCGACATTGCTCTTGTTCAAGCTCGTTGGAGATTTGGTAAATAATTAAAATTAACCTATAGTAAAATAAAATTTTATTAATTAATGCATAAGTAGTAAGTACTAGTACTACTAACTTCACTTCTTGGTTTTTTGACTTTCACTTAATACAATACTCCAACTTTGTTTTCTTTTTCACTCAAGTCCTAAGTGTCGGTGGCATTTCATTTTTATTTTTTATTTTTGGTTTAATTGGAGAAAAATTATTTGTAGTGTGGACTTTCACTTTCCACTTTGTCGTGGTTTGACCTGGCTAGCCCACTGAAACAAACCCTTCAATCACGGTTGGGGACCACTAACGAGCCAGTCACCCTCCCTGTGAAGGTTGTCTCCTTCACGATCATGTCCCTATTTAGATTAGTAAATTTTTTTTAAAAAGTGAAAAGATTATAAAGAAACAAAACAAATAAAAAGCGTCACTCTTCTAAGTTCTACTCTTAGTTGCCAGCTCAGAAAAATCTAGCCATCAATGGTTAATGCACACAACCAAATATAATAATTGTAAGCGGGGTGTGTGAGATAACTATTGATTTGTGCTTCTAAAATTTTGTCAGGACCAATTGTTTTTTACTTAATATTTTAATAAGTGATTAAGTGGAAAGGGGGCAATTTTGTCAATTTAAGTGAAGTGGATCAACTCGTGGTATCTTGCCACAACTTACGAATTAAACAAAAGCAAGATGGGTTAAGTTAACTCACTCAAAATAGGTTACAAAACAAAAACACTATTAAAAAATCTAACTTTTTTATTTTATTTTTTGTGGGGTTTATAGAGCAACCCGCATTGTCTTGACACAATTTATCACTCTAGGGGAGGGGCAGAAGAATTATTTGGGAAAGAACAATAGAACATGGTGTGAGGGGCAAAATTGTCATTTAAGAATCCATCCAAACTTCAAAGTTACCAATCCAGCAAACCCACTTCCCACGTGCCTTTGCAGTATTGTTTTTGGGGGGTTAGATGAGAAAAAAAAAAAAAACTAATAACAGTGAGGGGAGTACCATGTGCCTAAAGGTGGACTTAACTCTTCCTTGCCGACACTTCTCCAATTCCCCATTCTCTTGAGATGAAAACAGTGATCAAATAAAGAATAAACTTTGTTAGGTAGGATTTTTGTATTTATTCATTAGTTGAGTTATAACATTGATCATATAGTATTCTCAACAAGAATTAGTGTTAGTTTATTTTTGTCTTTAATTCCACTCAAATTCTCAAATAAAATTAATTTTAGTAACATTAATTTTCATTGCAAATTAATGTTGTGTCATGTGCATGTGTGGGGCCATAGCTGACTTTTGCTTTATTGTCTCTGTGGTCCGCCACGTAGTGATGGCAAGATGGCGTTGTGCCATTTGTCCTTTGATTCTATACTAGTACACTTAGCTTATGAAAAAGTTAATTCAGTAAAAAAATAAAATCATATGATCACAAGTCAAAAACTTTTTTTTTTCAACCCTTTTTTAAGTTCATACAGATTTAATACTCTTTTAATCATTTTCACCTTTTAATTATAAAGCTAATCATGATATACACACATTGCTAATAACGTATCTCTCTTTTTTTTTTTTGTGACAGTGAATTCTGACGAGTGTTTATTGACAAGAATGCAAGAGATGTCCCTGGATTACCATTTCACAGTAGAGCAAGAAGTTGGATCAGCCACTCATGCTTTCTTCGGTTTCAACGGTAATTATATTCATTTAATTACTTTACCACAACATATAATGTGACACATATGCTACATGGTACTACATAGTCATAGCATAGGTTAGTTTCATAATGATCATTTATTTACTAAGAAAAGTTGCTGTTTTGGGACCTTAATGCAGGAACTGCTGGTATTTGGAGAATAGCTGCTATCAATGAAGCTGGTGGGTGGAAAGACAGAACAACAGTGGAAGATATGGACCTTGCTGTTCGTGCTAGTCTTAGAGGATGGAAATTTCTGTACCTTGGAGACCTCCAGGTGAATCAATGTTCCATCTACTTACTATTAGTACTTCCAAAGTTAACAATTAATGGAGAATATGAATGACATATGATTATGAATTATCATTTCAATTTTCTTATACTAAGAAATGGTGTCTTTTTTTAAAATGGTAACTTTATATAGGCCAAAAGTGAGCTTCCTAGTACTTTGAGAGCCTTCAGATTCCAGCAGCACAGATGGTCATGTGGTCCTGCTAATTTGTTCCGCAAAATGGTGATGGAGATTGTGAGGAACAAGGTAAGTACTCATTGCAGTTAAGTAATATATACTGAGGAGTAAAGGGACAATGTTGCTTAAGTAATTCCATGTCTGTTCTGATGTTTTCTTTTGTTTACATTTATTTTCTGCAGAAAGTTAGGTTTTGGAAGAAAGTGTATGTTATATACAGCTTTTTCTTTGTTCGCAAAATCATCGCCCACATGGTCACCTTCTTCTTCTACTGTGTTGTGATTCCCCTTACAATCTTGGTCCCTGAGGTTCATGTTCCAATCTGGGGAGCTGTTTATATTCCTTCTGTTATCACCATTCTCAATTCAGTTGGAACACCAAGGTATGATTAATTTTCTATTGTTTTACACTTTCAACTTGCAATAGTTAGTCCATTAATTTGTTTCTAAAAGATGCGTGGAACTTTGGCAGGTCCATTCACCTTCTGTTCTATTGGATCCTCTTTGAGAATGTGATGTCTTTGCACCGTACCAAAGCAACATTTATAGGTCTCTTAGAGTATGGGAGGGCTAATGAATGGGTTGTGACTGAAAAACTTGGTGACTCTGTCAACAATAATAATAAGAATAAATCAGGAGATGCTGCCAAGAAGAATAATGCCATCAAGGCCACCCCCAAAAAGACTCGATCCAAATTTGTTGAAAGGTCAGTTTCTTAATTTATTTATTTATTTTTATTTTTCGAAAGCAAATAATTGTGTTTGCATTTGGCATTAATTATAGTTTCATGTCTACATCTCGATTGTGAATTTGTGATTGTCTATCATGCACAAACTGGCATTATGGAGATGGGTTCTAGACTGTGTGGTCAATAATTTAATGATTTTAACAAGGAAATAATTTTGATAGGTTCCTACTTATTAGTGAGTAAATTTTAGTTATTCTTCATTGTAAACAGTTAAGATTCTCTGAGTAGGTGAGCATTTCTTTGAATTTTTTTTAATTCCATTTCCAAATCAACAGCATGCCTCCCTAATCAAAACGTTTCTGTCACATGCACATGAATATGACCTAAGATTTTAGAAAAACACATGCCCTTGTCAAGATTTTAGAAAACCCACATCAAAATAATTTTAGTATGAACTCAAAACATGTAATCAAAGAGGAGTTATGTCCCACTTTTCTACTCCATCATTAACTCTCACTTTATCAAACATAGGCCACGTTAAAAGAGAAGCCAAATGTACTTACTGTCTTAGCCAAATCACACTTTACATTATTGAGAAAATGAGAAGTACCATATGCACTTTAAGAGGTCTTAAATTTTCTCATATTAGGCCTCTAATTGCAACAAATATTCATTTTTCATCATCTTTTTTTTTTCTTTTGTCTAATTATATGATTTCTTTTTCTTGTTTGAACATGATTACAGACTTAATTTACTGGAGTTGGGATTTGCTGCCTTCCTCTTCGTATGTGGATGCTATGATTATGTTCATGGGAAACACAACTACTTCATCTACCTCTTCCTTCAGACCTTAACATTCTCAATTGTAGGATTTGGCTACGTTGGCACCATCGTGTAAACCTCGTTGAGCCAAATTTCTCAAGTTACTTAAGTTTCATCAATGTTGTGTCCATATTTTCTAGTTTCTCCTAAAAAAATACATCAAAAGAGGCTGATTTCTTCAAGCAACAAACTCTGTACCAAAATCATCTACAGCTAGTTTAGCTCAAATCATTTTCAATTCGTAAAGAGAAAAAAAAAAAAGTCCTTTCCAAAATTTCATTGTCATTCATCATCAAGAAGATACAAATCATCACAGGCAAAGTGCTGTTATTACTAGAATTGCATTACACAGGCTTAAGGGCAGCTATGAAGATGTTCCAAAAAAAAAAAAAAGTGGTTAAATTAGAGCCTTAGACATGAAGTAGAGACAGTGTGATTTTGTTTGCATAGATTGTTTTGTGAGATTATATAGTTATATATTTCGTCAGTCCTTTATTTGTTTAGGTTTGCTTAGTCTGAGCCAAAATAATGTGGTGGATAAAAATGCGCTTCTAATTCATGTTATTTGTCATTTTTTCACCAAGGAATGAATTTTATTCACCATACATGCAATCATTTGCTGCTTTCTATGGCATATTTCGGTGTGCCTCACTAAAGAGTAAAATAAAGTCATCTTCAATATTTTATTAATGATTCTTCTCCTTCTCCTTTTTATTGCTAGAAACAGTTTGTTTTAGAAAAAAAGAAGTGAAAGGAACATACTTTATAATCCACTCTGTGACACATTTTATTATTGGTTAAAAGTTTATTAAAAATTAGAAAATCAGGAAAATAACTTATTAAATAAGAATTGAAAAAAAAAGTGATTTTTAATAAATTTTTATCAAAGTGTGATCAAAAGAGTGTGAGGGAATGTATGGTTAACAATTCTCTTAGAAAAATAAACATTTATTTTTAAAATCTCTTCTAAGAAACTGTTAAAAATAAGTCATTTGGCTACAAAGAATGCGAATATTCCCTACTCCCTAGCTTTCTCCTACCGACACTTCTAGCTATGCTCTACGCCTAAGCTCCAATGAATAATTTATTCACACGCACACCTTAATGCTTGATTTATTTTTATAAAAGAAAATTTAAAAGCTAAAACTAATAAATTTGATTTCTTAACCTTCCGACAAGAAAACAAATAATTGAAAAACTTCAGATAGTCCTTACATCCATTCATTTTCATTGGTTCAAAAAGAGGAGGTCCATTGAGTTTTTTCCATTCCTTCTTTTCCCCTTATTTAATACATGTCATGCTACAAGGGAAAAGCATGGGATGCCATATTACAGTTTTTGTTCATATCTTTCACGCTTTATAAAAACAAACACTAGGGATAAGAGATCACATGCAGTTGCGCATGTGCCGTTTGTTGTGTTCTCTAAACCACACTATCAACCATAATTATTTTTTTCCCATTAATAAACTTGTTCTTCAACTGACTAATATTCTTAAGCCAGTTGTCTTAGTGCAAATGGTTCAATTATAACCTTATCACAATATTGCTTCATCATGTTTCTAAGGCAATGATGTTCTTTTCACAGAAAGTATCCTTTTGGGTTTCACCAAGGGATTAAAAATGTGAGAAGTAACCTTTTTTGGGAATACTTTTCATGCCTGATGCTCAATCATAGTAACCTGTGATGGCAAGAATCATGAATTGTCATTTTGGTTACTTCAAGCAAAAGTGTCATTATCCAATGTAACATTTAACATATTTTATAATATCCCTTTAAATTACTGTCTAATTTTGTTGGCAGAGCGAAAGTTATTAAGACAAGCAATCTTAGTCTTCATAGTCATATGGGTAGGTATATTGAGGCTAATATAATAAGATGGGTGCTATCAATAAAATTAAGTTTCTTAAGATCAATGGAAAGGGCCAACATAATTTTTACCATTTAGTTTAAAAGGTACTGTGTCACAATGATTGTCCTCTTTATTTGATAGAAAGTAGAAACTTTCAGGTTAAGATTTTTCTCAAAAGCGTATGCTTGTGATATAAAACAAAGGTTAAAGTAACAGCTACATTTTGTTATTGCACAATATTCATGCTGAATTTGTTCCCAAGCTGGCTTTCAACTCTTGTTAGATACGTCACCAATTCCATCAGCTCTATTATATTATTTTTCAATTTCAACCATGAATAAGATCTTACACTTTCAATCTCCCACAATGTTGTTGTCCAATTGCTAATTAAGCACCGCATTGTGATCATTTTGACCGTGTGAAAATTTCAACATGATATTACTATATTAGAGCCTAATGCAACTAAAAAAAATGTAATTTTGATACTCGAGATGCAAAAGCTCAGATAAACCAATGATAAATGAATGTTTTCATTTCCATTTTTAATGTAAATTTTTCTTTCAAACTTGATTTTTTTTTTTACCAATAATTATATGTTGAGTGTTGAGCATCCCACTCGTTTTTTAAAGTAATAATAATTTGCTTAAGTACATTGTTCAAGCTAATCGTAAAATCAAAAGAAATTAATAGATGCAAATTTAACATATATAAGAAGGCGGGACAACGATTTTAAGAAAGTATAGAAGTAAAAAAAAAATCTAAAACCTTTAACAATCGGCTAATAGCCTAATAGTGCAAAAGTTGCATATACATGTGGTGATATAGAGCTTGTCTCATATCCTATATTAGTAGAAGATGACTATCTCTTATCCTCTTCCCTAGCAACGACCCCACCAAGGGATCATTTAACCAAACCCACAGAATGAATCATGATCCAAAATTTGCCTTGTCTGCCAAGTTGGTAGAAGACGAAGAATGTCAAGAAATGGTAATTTTTGTCTCAAATGGCTTTGATCAGAGTAATGATACTCACAACCCCATTTTGGGGTGGATGAAAGAGAGACAGATAGAAAATGATAGATATGACATGTGATGTCAAAGAAGGTAGAGAGATAGGAAGAAAAATGGAATGAAAGTGAGAGAGTGAGGGGTAAAAAAATGAGATGGATGGGTATTATTTTTTTCTTTAAAAATTAGGTATTTTACACTGGATTCTCCTAAAATGAGTGTATACTTTTAAAAAAAATCAAGTATAATTTTAATTATTGATTAAAAATGAGTAAACACTCAACTTGTTATAAAAAAAATTATGTGAATATATAATAAATTATGAAGTTATTAAAATACCAACAAAGAATTTTGAAATATATGGTTACAACTACATTTTATTTTATTTTTTGTTTAATCTACCAGATTAGATTCAAACCAGACAAAATTATTAAGGATGACAGTTTTTTCTACTAACTTTGAAGGCAGCTATATTACTCCAAATCACTAATTTAGTCAAGATCATCCTATATTATAAAAATATCTTTAGTGATAGATCTCAAATTGAAATTTTAGACCATTTTTTTGTGAACCCTATAGTATTACATAGGATTGAATATCTCTCATGATTTCTCTAATTTTTTTTAATGGTAAATCTCATTTTGAGATCTTAGGGAGAGAGAAAGAGGGAAAAAAATTTATTCTTTTTTGAATAATGTGCATATCTTGAGGGTTCTTCTACAAAAACTCATCCTCCATATTAGAGATCTTTTCACCTCCTTTATTAGAAGATCTAATAAAGATTAGATCTTTAGCTTAAGATCTTTGCTCAAAATCTACGGGTAAAAATGCTCTAATACGTTTAGGGTTTACTTTATCCTCAAATATGTATTTTGTTTTAAAACTAAATCTCTAAAACTAATCTTACATAACAAAGGTGTCATTTATTCACTTTCTAAAGTGCATACTAATGCTTTGTTGTTATTTTTTTTCTAGAAACAAGATATTCATAATTCAAAGTCTCGAAACATAAAGATCATTTAAGCAAGTTTTGTCTCAATAGAAATTTTACCACGATTAGGAAATCAAATCCCTAACATCATGGTTAAACAAACTTAACAATCTATCAACATTGTCGGACCTTTTGGGTTATTTCCTTATCTATTATTACACACTAAAAAAATTGTATTACCTATTATGCAATGTTTTAACGATTTTAAAAGAGTGGTGCAATACTTTTGAAATGTGCAAAAATCTCGAGTGTTGCAGCTTAGCAACGCATTGCCTTGCCACTTTGCCACTTTGCAAGAGCATGGACGACTAGCTTTGTGGCCCAAATGAAACTAGTAAATTTGGGCTATCATGAGCTTGCTGGCTCTAAAAATTTTCCGGCCCAGTTGACCAAAACAAAAATGAAAATAAGAAAGAAATAAAAAAACTTGCTGGCTGTGGGGTTCGAACCCACGCGCACTTATGTGCAGAAGATCTTAAGTCTTCCCCCTTAACCTCTCGGGCAAACCAGCTTTTTATGATTTAAGAGTTTTTAATATTTTAAATTATAGTCAGTTAGTTTTCAACTGAGATTTCCGATTTTCTATCAGGACGAGAGTTATTGGACATTTGTTTTACACACAATTTACAAGGTTTTAAACCTTCTGCGTTAAAAAAAAAAAAAAAAAACTATACATTTTTAACTTCACACCAACAAGTCTCCAAGTTTTCTATAATGTTCCACATTGTATTGTTAACTGATTAGTGATTATCAAATGAAATTCCTTCTTGAGTTTGCTTTTTTGTAAAAAAAAAATTATTAGCACAACTTTAAATATTTAATCAGTCATTTATTAGAATGTGATCATTTTCTCTTAACCTCTTTTTCTTACATGTTTCTTACATATATTTTTTTTAACATTATTGATGGTATATATCTTTCACTCTCTTTTTTCATCTTTCACTCTGATTGAGTGATTTTGATAAATTATTAATAGATGATAAATAAATAACAAAGGATAACCAATGTAAGTATAGCATTTAGTTAAGAAACTAAAAAATAAAGATTTTTATTATAATATATTATTTATAATTTTTTTTACATTTTCTTGTAATTTTTACAAAAAATATTTTCTTAAAATAATTTTTTAACGAATGTCATAAAAGTATTGATTAGCAAGATGCTAAATAGATTAATAATTTTTAATTCATCCATTTTAGTTCTAACTCCTAAGAGCATCTTTAATGAGAATTCTTATATGGGTTTCTTAATTATTTTTTGTGATTCTCGCAGCACTTTTTGTGATTCTCACAATGTTATGTCACTTATAAGAAATTTATACAAAATTTTGCTCCAATGCAAGAAACTACAAGAAACTTCAAAAAAATCCACACGTTTATATTTTTTTATTAAAACTTAATTATTATTCTAATAAAATAATTAATTCATTTTTTTCATAAACTTTCTCTCTCTCCAAAAACGTTTCATATCTTTCCTCTCTACTTGTGCTTTCTACAAAAGCTTCCTTTCTCTCTGTTTGTGCTTTCTCTCTGTTCCAGACCTTCCCTCTTCATCATGAGCCATGGGATGCGACTTCAAGTGTAGGGGTGTTCGTGAGTCGGTTCCGATCAGTTTTGACCAAATTTAGGACCCAACCCAATCAAATTGGATCGGTTCGGTTTGATTTGATTTTCAGAAATTTCTTTTTGGAACCCAACCCAACCTAACCCGTTCACGAATAATTTGGTTCGATTCGGACCAACGTGTTACCCATTTAAATTTGATCTTTTTTTCTTATCATGATTCATCCAAATATCCAATACAATTAACACAATAGGGTAAATAATCATTTTCGTCACTGAATGTGTGAGACCTGACAAATTCGTCCTTGAAATATGAAAATTCAACTTTTAGTCCTCTAAAGTGAAAAAAGTGCGACAAAAATCTATTCATCCGTTAACTCTCGTCTATTATTGTTAATGAAAGAGTCTACGTGACATAGAGGGATGAAAATGTCACAAAATGATTGTCGACATGGTTGCAGAATAGATTGGATAAAAATGTTAGTAAATTTCCATTTGACCAAATCGTCAGTAAGTTTCCATTGGACAAATTTTTCAGATCCCAAATTTCGTTTCATTTAAGGGTGAAATGCAATTTAGGGTAAATAGTCATTTTCGTCCCTGAATGTGTAGAACACTGATAAATTCGTTCTGAGAGATGAAAATTCAAATTTTAGTATATCCATTTACATGCATTGCAATTTTGCTACAACTATTTGTTTGTCTTCTTAGATCATTGGCAAATTGTTGGAACATAATAGTATCATAAGATATTTTTGTCTAATGGAAACTTACTAACATTTTGGTCCAATCTATTTAGCAGCCATGTTGGTATCATTTTTGTGACATTTTCGTCCCTCCGTGCCACACAGGCTATTTCATTAACGGTAACAGATGAATGAATTTGTCAAACTTTTTCACTTTTGGAGACTAAAATTTGAATTTTCATCTTTAGATGACGAATTTGTCAGTACTCTACACATTCGTTTAATACTATTAACATAATATTCTAAAATAGACTAAAACAAATTAAAACAAAATATTCTTTAACAAGATTTACTATAATAATCTGAATCACAATTATTTCCTACAAACTAATATCTTACAATAAACTTTGGTACAACCAGATTTGTTACAACAGAATTTGCTGAAACAAATGAACAAAATGTGATCCATTAATATTATAAACATTTGCACTTCTAACACTTGGAGTCCAATATTAACAGTATTTAAAATAAAACCAAACAATTCTAAAATTTTTGATCGATTTTGATCGGATCTATAGATTTAAACCCGTGACCCAACCTGTACATGAATGGTATTGATCGGTTTGATTCGATTTTGACCCAAATATATAAATGACCCAACTCAAATTGTCCGGATCGGTTTGGGTCAATTCGGGTTCCAGGGTAACTCGTACCCGTGAACACCCCTATTCAAGTGAATTGCCTCTCACCAATTGCCATCGCACTCTGGCTAGAGAATCGTCGACTCTGTTGAGATACTTTGCCGCCGACATCCTCCGCCCCGACAACGTCATCCACGGTATCGAACGCCTCATCGTCCCTCGATCCGTCTAGGAGGATTTCAACTGCCGTCATAACCTCGTCGCCATATTCGTCGTCCTCCCCGAGGAAGCACCTGAGGGGGATCACCCTGATTGCACTGAGCATCGTGGAGGTATGCACATCCTTCTTCCCTTTCCCCCTTGGTTGGTGATGTTCAAAAAATAATAATTTATTTGAAGAAACGATTGCTTATATTAGAAACCCAAACTTTCGATGAAGAAACTCTCATGCCACGTTGATACTCTCTAATTAAGAGTTTCTTCTAAGAAACGGTTTCTTACACTTACAAACCAGGAAACACCGTTGATTTGAGATGATCTTAGTACTAATTATAGTTGTGAAATCTAGTTCGATCATTGATCCAGTTGAGATAGTGGATCAATGGTCCAATCGATGGACCAGTTATTGCCCTAATTTGACCTGATATATATTAAAAATTCAAAATATTATATATATATATATTATATATAAGTATATAATTAACATTATTTGAGTAAAAAAAGTTTATCCATACTCCAAAATCTAAATTTTGAAAAAATCCAATTTTTTTTTTCAATTTAAAAAAAAAAAAAAAAAACTGATTGAGTCAAACTGATCCAATCCAATGACCAACCCAACCAAGCTTGACCAGATTCCGATTTGACTGATTTAACCGGTCCAAAAGTGAAATCAACCCAATTAGACCACTATTAACCGATCTGACTGTCCGATCCAGACCGAATTTGATAACACTTAAAGGAAACGTGTTACAAAAATCAACCTAATTTCAATCTTGGAAGTGTAACTTTTTTAATCTTCTGAAAATTGATTATATGTGAGCTGTGAAAATCTTGCATATCGAGAGAATTATATTTATGAAGCACATTTCATTTGTCTACTACACCGTCAAAGGATCCTAAAATCCCCGTGACTTTTATGGAATGGATGTTTAAGTATTCCTGAGCTATGGCTTTAGAAGGTAAAGCAGCGAGCCTGACACATTCCTTTTGGGTCCTATCAAGAGAAAGTGCACTCTTTGATTATTTTAATAACAAATGGGGCTGATTTGCACTGTGAAGTCATTAGTTCCAATTAAAAAAATTATTAATCATTAATTACTATCTTTTTTTGCTGAAAACATCCACGTTGTAGACAACGTTAATACTTTTGTTTTACTCAAATGAAAAACTATACAAACGTTTTTAACATGATTATTTCAGTTTTTTTTATCTTTTGACATAAAACATAAGTTCTCATTTAAAAAACACAATACATACAAATTAACGTTATTTATACTCTGAAATTTGGAAGATAGATGCAAACAAGACACTGGTTTGTTTCAGTTCTTTAAAAAATAAGCCATTAAAAATAGCATCACGGAGAATATAGCTCTAAATCTCTGGAAAGAGCGATTAAGTTATGAAAAATATATGGACTTAATATCGAGAAAGGTTCTTCAACTTTTCAGTAAAAAATGAATAAAATTAAATAAACTTAATATCCAGAAAGGTTCTTCAAATTTTCAGTAGCTTTACACATCGGCCAGATTTGAAAGAGAATTTTAATGCCGCAATAGAAAAAGCAAAGCACCAAACATCAACACAATATTCTAAGCATTGAATGATTAACAAGATTTAAATGCAGCAGTTCCAATATATAGGGACTCATAAACATCAAAACAAGATTTCAACGCTTCGTTTACTAGCCTAGGAGTGAGGATAAAATTACGAACCTTCCGAACCTACTCACTGTAATACAGGGGAAAATTACTACATGAGTACGATAAAATGCAGGATCAATATTCACTGACCAGCATGCTTAGCCTTCATATGTTGCTGCAGACCCACTTCGTTGTTGAAAGACCTGGACAAAACAATAAAATAGTCGGTCATAAGTCATAATGTAACTTAATAAAACTATTCTTTAAGGTTTGCTTAAATCACTTTTGCTACTATTTGCAATAATAGAATCATACTTTTTACAACTTGCGCAAGATAGTTGTCCAGCAAAACTGGGAGACTGGCCTTTTGTACTGTTGGGAGTCTTTCCACCTTTCTTCGAAGGATGGGGAGTTGCTACATGTGTACTTTTCTTACCATCTACAAACAAATTTTGATCAAAATATTACCACTGCATAATGGAAAGATAGACATGAAAAATGCATTAAACAAAAACAATTATATATGCGTTTATTTACAAGTGTCACTAAAACACAGAATGACAAGTAAAGAGTAAAATGTATAATTTTGTATGCATAATACAAACTCAATTCGAATACATTCATCAATGACACACTAGTCTATCAGCAAGGAAGAACTTGGGAAGACTGACATGAATAAAAAGAATATATGGAAGATACACTCACCAGTCTTTTCAGGAGTAGCAGTTTTAGCTTTCTTGGCAGAAACAGGAGTTTTTGCTGCAGACTCATTTGGTCTCTTCTTGTCCTGATCCACCTTCACAAAATAAAGTCACATATAAGAGCTAGTGACGTTTGCTCACTACTCATCAATCATAATAGAAGATATTAACATATGTGACCAAACAAAATAATACATAATACCACAGCAATATCATTACCTTCTTGGCAGGGGTCTCTTCATCACTCTCCTCATCACTATCGCTATCATCATCCATCTACAATGATCAATGATGGAAAATATTACCTCAAAATAAAACTCACACCAGCAAGGAAAATCAAGAGATTCTTTGCATAAAAGACAAAAGCAACGTTTTACTTAAAACCAAGAACACTCTTGCATAATCATTAAAGTGCTACAAAGAAATCTTTTGAAGTATCTTAGTTTCTTATATTGTGCACATTAGATTACAGAAAATGCATCTTGACATCTCATATGTAGAACATATTATATAAAACTGAAATTTAAACCATGAGTGACTAAAATACCTCATCGGAACTTCCAAATTCATCTTCACCAGTAAGATCATCATCCAATTCATCATCAGAATCATCATCCTCGTCTTTCTTAGGATCAGCAGTTTTTGCTGGTGCATCAATCTTGGGAACAGGTTTAGAAGGTTTAGTAACCTTTGCACCTTCAGCTTTTCAGGTTTCCATAGAAAAAATATAACTATTAGTTATCTGCATGTAACATGCACATCTAACAATGTATTTCACATCAAGAGGAAGTATCTACCATATTGACCCTCCAATGCAAATTCCTCATCCTCTTCACTATCTGTCAAAATCATACACAACATTTGCATAACTGAATAAAAATAATAATAACAAGAAGTTCAAGAGAGACAGTTGATCCTCACCAGAAAAATCAGAAGCGTTATCGCCACCACTAGTGCCACGGGAACACATCAGGTTAAGGGAAAAAGTGAAAGATCAAGATATTTGAAAGAGGTTTAGTAAAAATCCTTATGTCAATGTTGTCACATACATACAACCATCACTAAATGAAATTCAATAAAGCTATAAACAAAAAATTGTAGTTTCATCACAATATGGTCCATGTAGCCACAAATGCAACCACAACCAGTGTTGAAAAACCATGACTTTACGGCCAAACACATAACATTTCTAAAAAAAGTAAAACAATATTTTTTGGGTCCTAGGTCTTGGGTCACGGACACAATCCTTGGGTTAGAGACTAATCTTGCTCACTGTTCATGGCTGCAGCTGGCCCAAAGAAATTTGGAATCGAGCACGGTTTCTCCCACTAAATAGATGGTACCCACTCAGATGAACACAGCAGAACCTTGCACCACTATGTCAACAATTTGGGTTAAAGTAAACCAGTATATACTAACAAATCAAGAATGTGATATCAAGGATACGTTAGAACTCTGTATCCACAGAAAAAGACACTAGCACTTTTTGAAGTGTGGGAAAGCTCAGAATCAGAGTCCAGAACCAAATCCAACGACAGATGAGGAATGCCATCCCTAGAAAGGGTTCCCAAGACAATCTTCTGTTCACCAACTTTCAAATACAAAACCACAGACTCATTAGGTTTCTCCTTTTTCGCCTCTCCGAGCGCAACTTGAGATATGTGTATGTATGAATCCACAGGATCCATTGGGTCAACTGTCACAGTCTGCCCAACCTTAACCTCAACACCTAAATTTCAAACCAACACAACATATCACCACATCAAAAACCAATCCACCGGACCGTAAATAAAATATAAGTAAACGAAATTTTCAATCAGACATCTTAAAAGAACGGTACATAATTGAAACACACGGACACATAGTCACAGATTAACAACCTTTGTCTGCATAATAATTTTGCTAAATTGAAATAGAATAACGAGTATTATAGAGGAGTAAGGCTATAATGTAAAATATCGCGAAATAAAGAGAAATCGATCGGATATAAAGAAAATTGAAAGGAAAAGATGAATACGAAGCGAAAAGAAAAGAGAAAAGAAGAAGTTACCCCAAAACTCCATTGGTGCATCCATTTGGGAGGAACGGCGCAGAGAGGGGAAGTTTGAGTGAGGAGAGGAAGACAAAGGTGGAATGCGATGAAAAATAATAATTAGGGTTTAAGGGTTTAAGAAATGTATATATATTGCTCGCTGCACCTCATTAGGGTTTTTTTTAGTTCTCCTACTACCTACCCCGCTTCTTCTTTCCTTTTTTTTTTAAGGAATATTTTTTTATTTGATAATTAAATACAAAAATAGATCATTTTCACTTACATAACCTTAAATTATTGCTTTAATATTTTGTATTTTAAATCATCTATATTTATTTTTTACAATATTTTATTTTATCACGTGATGGGTTAATTTTTCACTACTATGCATAAATTTGTAAGTCTATGTTTTGTTAGACATTTAGTATTAAAAAATCATTCTTAACACTGATTAATCCTCTTTGTAAAAAAACACTTTCTAAACTTATATGAAAAAAAAAATCCATTTATATTTTTTTTATAAGACTCGGGCTTGGAACTATTGTAAAGAGCTGCCAAGTGCTCAATTACGTGAGTTTATAGGATTAACCTATAGGTGAAGTGGGTTATGTTTATTTTAGACTAATTTTTATTGTCACTTTTTTTATTAAAAGGGTCAAGATGTTTTTTTAGAGGAAAAGAGTCAAGATGTTAAATGTTGAATCACGGGAACTTCAAAATTAAGTTTTTTTTTTTTGTACAACTATATCTTATTTGCACTTCAACTTTACTTTTATTAATAATTTTGTATGGTCAATTTAAAAAATAACAGGAAAAAGAGCATTATTGGCATTTTATAAGATGGGGAGAGTTTATTCATTTCAAGTCAAACTACCAAGTTTTTTTTTACAAAGTCAAACCACCAATTTTATTTATATATAGTAACTTTGAGAAAAAATAAATAATACTATAATATTAATGCAGTTTTTTTCGTCTCATAGTATTATTTATATATATTACTTTTAGATTTTCAAATATTTTAAAAATATTTAAACCTTTAAAAAGTTAAAATTTGAATGTTATCTTTTTTTTTTATTCTTAATATATCGCTTAAATACATATCATCATAATACTTTTTTGAATGGAGGATCGCTAACAATAAAAATCAAACATAAATGTTACGTGTGTGAAATGCCTTCAGTTTAAATTTGAGAAATTATACCTGTAAAGCAACACATATAACTAAAAGAAAAAAAAATTAAATTTAAAATGTAATAAATAATATGATGAAGGAGACCGATAAACTAAAAATATAATATATTATATAAATTATTGTATAAATTGTTGGTAAGAAATTGACTTATATCTCAAAAAACATAAGTTTAACTTTCGATGCTAATATAAGGATAGGTTAATTACCTCTGTAAGTGGTTTTTAGCCTTAAAAAATTTATCCTGCACCAAACTTTTAATAATGAAACAAAACAGAGACCAATAAAATATATCTAATTCCAGTATTTCAAAACATTTCAATCAGATTGCGCCCAACAAAGAAAGGGACTAGCATTACAGCATTTGGAACGTATTCAAGTATGTGGTTTTCGTGTACAAACACAGGAGAGTTTTAATTGGATTTGACAATGGCTATTGGAAAGAGCATTTTTTGTAAATATTGTTTTTAGCTGAATAATCATTTTGCCAAGTTGTGAAATAGTTTTGTTTTGGAAAAGTTATAACAATAAATCAAAAGTAATATATTTCATGTACTCTACGTCACCAGTAGGATAGAGAACAATGGAAGAAAAGGTAAGTTACGCTACATTCATCTCACAATATATATATCTCAAACAAATACTGACTTTATGACTGGTGTCTCTTTTTATATATCTCACCCCACATCAGAAAAAAAAAATCAAAATAAAGATAAGATAGTTTTTAACATGTCAAATGAGTGGAGAACTCAATAAAAACACGACATAAATATTAATTATTAAATAAAAATTTCAAGATTATATCTTGTTTAAAAAATCACAACTATCAGAAAAAATTAAAACAGTCTTAATCTTATATAATTATACAATTTGTTAACGCAGATTAACATAAGCGGTTAAGATTATGAAATGAACTCTCACACGATTTCACCTTTCCTCCAAGGCGTGAATTAAAATTCTCTCAACACTATTTTCTTACTTGATAGACAATCCTCTTGCGGAAAATTTTCTAATATCTAAGAATTAGTTGAGTAAACTAGGTTTTTTAGTAAACTAGTTGAGTAATTGTAACTTGGGAAAACTGAATGTGGTTCGTTAATATTAGGATGCCTTCCTATTATGCTATTTTTGTAAAATAATTAAAATAAAATTAGACAACTCAAGATTCATTTTTGGGATCACATTTATCATGTGCAATTAAAGTAAAATGTCTAAAAACAACAGAGACTAAAGCTATTATATATTTATATAAAATATAGTATATAAATCAATCATACCTTAACTATGCCTAAGAAATAACATACATCTAATCTAATCTAATCCTTATAATAAAAGAAGGTTTAGTTGGCTTATGTATCACTCCCACAATTCATTTCAGCTCAAAAATCCGACGTGGCCAACTCTTCTTCATTTTCAGCTTCACAGAGTGCACCACAGCTGTCCGACTCTTCTTTCTTCTTCTTTTCTTTTCTTCTATTCACTTCTCCTCTCTTCACAATAAACAATAAGCCATAGTGAAGCAATTTGAAATTTCAAATTCAAATTTAAAAGATGTGGATGAAGGACAGATTGTTCAGGCTACAACTCCTATGTTGTCACTTCGCCGAGCTAGAGAGCAAGCTGAAATCTTCTTCAACTATTACTCCACACCATTTTCTACAAATCTTCTTGCCTGTGTTATGTTATTACTTTCGAAATCACCATTTTTCTGACGTTTCTTGCATCTGCTACTTTACTCTTTGGGCTTGGTTGTGGTAACTCCTGTGCTCATATTTGCTTTCGTTTTTGCCTCTGCTAGGTTACCTCTAAATCATCATCGAAAACACTTTGCTTGATTTTGTTAGCTGACTGTTTCGACTTGGTTTGGGTAAATGTAGGGTTTGTGATTTTTTTTTAGTTTTCACACGTTTTTATTGTGAGAATGAGAACGAAAATATGAAATTTTTCTTTTTGCCTCTCCTACGTCACTTCTATTCTACCATACCTGTTTCTTTTTTGTTATAACTACTGTGGTCACATTTACTTGCATATTTTTACTTGAACAGGTTGGTTGTTTTTCCACTTATATTGGTGTACTGCTTTGTTAAAGTATATTTGTTATCATGCTCTGAAATTTGGTTATTTGAAGTTATAATATTTTACTTGAGACCTGGTTTTTCTTTTTTGGTATAACTCCTGTGGTTACATTTATTGTGAGACCCGTTTTTATTTTTCTGTTATAACTCTAGTAGTGACATTTGCTTCCATTTTTTGTGTCTGGTATGTTAGGGTCTAAGCTTCTTATCTATTTGTGTAACACAAACAAAATAGAGAACTTATTTGTAACCTTTTGATATAAATGTTATTTTTCAGTTGTGGGTAAGAATATCTCCAAATACAAGACTTTTCATATGCAGAATATCTTTATTTTGAACTTGGTTATTAATGGCTGCTGATAGGTTTTTAATATATTAAATAACAAATATTTTTATCCATGTCTGTCAAATCACAAAACTGTTATTTGGGTATTTTGTTAGCACTATTTCGCAGATTAAATTCTGTAGGTGAAATTAATGATTCCAAGGAAACTTGAAAGATTGTTATTCGACTTATAAGTATGTGGACTATACCAAGATCACCTAAGTCTACGATTGAGCTTAAACTAATTGACAAGGATGTAAGGATATCTTGTGTCAATTGTTTATATTTAGCTGGTTGTAAAATCATTTATAATATTGTTGTACTAAACTGTTGGTTCTCCAGGGTGATTAAATTGTAGCTCAAATGAAGAACGTTGATGATAAAGTGCTTAATGTAAATTTTCAAATTGGTGAAACTTATGTGATTCAAAACTTTGAGGTAGAAAAAAATATAGGTCAGTACAAGGCTACGCAACATGCTTTTAAAATTAACTTTGTCAAAGCAACCAAAGTTACGCCTCATGATATGCCTGAAATTCCAAACACAATGTACAGTTTCACAATGTTTGATGCCATTCAAAATGGCTCTGCCAGTCCTGATTACTTAATAGGTAACTTTTGTTGTAAAAATCATAGTATATTCATTTTTTACATATAACATAGTATATTTCTTTTTTACATATAACATATAATGTATTTTGGTGATCTATCTAATTTTGGTGTTTGCTTGAAGATGTTGTTGGTGAGGTAGTTCAAATTGGTCAGTGGAATCTTGATGGAAAGCCAAAGAAAGTGGTCTTCACAATGAAAGATCAGTGGTATTCATTACACAAATTGGTCTTATACTATCAGGAATATGTTATACATGTTATACGTTGTTTGTTGTACTATAGTTTATTTTATTATCTTCTTCAATTATGACAGTGGTAGTGTAATCAATTGTACTCTATGGGAGTCACTTGCTATGGAATTTAAGGAGTATTTTGAAAAAGCAATTGCTGGTCCATTCATATTAATTCTGACTATGGCTAAAATAAAGGAAGCTAGAGGTATGTTACTTTATAAAAAACAGACGGTCAATGTATGCCTTCATTGTTGTCAAGCATTAATGTGTTACTTTTTTTCTTTTATACAGGCAATTATCCTATAGGAATACAAAATTCAATGTATGGATCCAAAATATTTGTGAACAACGATAATAAGGAAATCTTGGAATTCAAGGATAGGTTGCATTTTTAATCTTTGTAACATTCTGATGTTATGTATTATTATATATTAATAATTTTGCTCTGATTAAAGATTTTTATTGCAGAATGGATCCAAGTCGGCTAACTACCAATACATGTTCCCAAATAGGAAGCAAATTAACCGGTTCTTCACTGTATTCTGTGGCTGATCAATTTCTTCATAAAGCTTTTGTAAAATCTATGGATCAACTAACCCAATTGAAAAAGGTTTGAGTTCAAATTCATAAAGTGTGTTAACTTTAGTTTGTATAAACTAATTTGTTTGTTTTGATGTAGGATGATGTTTGTGTAACTGTTGCTACCATATCTAAGTTATTGGTAGCCAATGGTTGGATTTATAAGTCATATCCGAAGTGCAACAAAAAGGTTGATCCAGTGACTTTGCCTTTTATTTGTGTTGCATGTGGTAATGAAAGTCGAAACACAAACCCAAGGTTAGTCAATAATTCGCTATATGTGCATAAAATGTGATATATTGAAATATGACATATTCATTTTTGTTTTGTCACAGGTTTCGTGTAGACGTCAGCGTATCTCAGTCAGGTGAATCTGCAATTTTTACATTGTGGCATCGAGAGTGTGTTGTCTTGATTGAAGAAACTGTCGCTGATATCAAACAGAAAATGATTGTTGAGGTTAAGTCGACTATGTCTACCATGATGTGCTATTTTCCTTATAACAATCTCATTATATTGTAGTTGATTGAAAAAAAGCTTCCTAATTGTCTTTCCATAGGAAGGAGAATTTGATCCAAGAGATATGCTAGAAGCTCTTGATCGTGTACTAGGAAAAACATGTGCTTTCCGATTTAAATTTATTCCTGGAAATACACGTCATTCTATCTCTCAGTTATCTGAAGATGATGGATTAATAAACTCTGTTCTTGCCAAACTGTCAACCTCTGCCCTTCTGGTAAATATACATCATGGTAGATGAACAATTTCATAATACAATACATTTGTTCTTGTGTTATGTGAGAGTGGAAGCCCAATAAACTATCAGTAGCTTTTCCAAATACTAAAGTTACATTATAACTAACTGTTACAAGGTATAAGAATGAAATAGAAAATCCAAATAAAACAATGCATTTTACAGGCAAAAACCGCATATTATTCTTCACATAAAACACATTGTTTCTGATACAGTTCTTACTTCTTTACACCTGTCTTCCAAATACTCAGAAGCATTAGTACTAAGCTGGTGAATTCAATTTTTGCAAGATTGAAAATACTACTTGGCCAAATGGAATGTAAAGGTAGATACTGAAATATTGAATATTGTTGTTGTTATTTGTGTTCATCAATAAATAGTGTTTTCAATGCGATTCACAATAGTCTTCACTATTAAACTTTGTCAAGCTCAACTGACAAGCATTCATAAGCATAGTATTGAATCTTTCCAACAATGTTTGGTGAGCCTCACCAAAATCAAAAGTAAAAGTAGATACTTGGTTTTTCAATGTTATACTTACTATCGATGCTTATCATAACTGTTCTATTCAGCAAGATTGAAAACAGTGTACGTTGTTTAAAAGCATTTGTTGTGGTCACAACCAATATATCTATGGAGGACTGTCAATTATTTAAAAAAATATAAATGTTGTTACAAGATGTTTAATACATGTTCGATTTGCTTGTCAGAGCCAAACCTTTGAAGGAGTCTGTGTAACGACAAAATGACAGTTGAGGTCAACCTTAGTATTTGAACATTGGCACAAAGTGAAACATGGAACAAGAGGATTTCAAAAGAAAGATTGTCACAAAAGCTGCAAGAGAAAAACGAAAATATATTCTACAACAACCCGTAAGCCGTCTAGCCCTTTTTCCATTCCGTAAGCATTCCAAACCCTACCCTTGTTGGAAGGAAGGCTTTGCAAAAGCGTTTACCACGTGAAACTTCTGAAAACAGAGGTACTCATTTATTCAAATGAAATATCATTTAAGTTATTGATCATATAACAAACAACCTTCTGAACTCTGACTGTTATTATTATGAATTTAATCAATTATTACCTGACTTTTTCAGATCCGCTCTCAGATTTGGGAAATGCTCAAAATGCTAGATTAATCAGAAAACTTATACTTCAAGGAAAAAAATTAGCAACATATAACCATAGTAGTGGTAACAGGATTAACAAAGTGAAGGAAACAAGAGGTTTAACACCTCTACACTGAAAGCCAGAACTTCTATTGAATCATTTTATTATGTACATAGTTGTTATTAGTCAAACACTAATGATATAAATTTTTTTTACATGTCAACTCATTCAGAAGAAAGAATGGCCTGTAAGGTAGCTAGACAAATTCCATTAGCCGATATTAATAATACTCAACCACAAGCAATGGACCTTCCAAACAAACGATATAAATCTTTCAAAAAGAACAGTTCGACCTAATTTGCCTAATCAATTTCATGTTGATCTTCAACTTCCACTGCTGAGAAACATAATGATAGGCATATTGATTGCATAGTACCTGAGCAGGCACATGAGACAAGACAACAAATGAATGGTACTGTTGAAATTAGCATGAAGCAAAAATGGATTATGAAACCTTGATATATAATATAAAGAAATTGTGATTAACCAAGCCTGAAAACTGAAGTATAAGACTATTATGAATTATGCAGAACACAATCATAGTTGCAATGATGATGATGACAATCTATCAGATCAAAGCCATAATTATGATGACGAGATTACCACAGGTTTGTAGCAGATAAATTGTATAGTTCAATATTTGATTCTAAAACTGGAAGTATTAAATTTTTGATCTGAAATATAAAATGTTTTATAACATATGGTGCATTACTAAAGTATAGGAAGTTTATCAATTATGCAGAAGATACTCATAATTGTCATGATGTTCATGATGGTATATCAGACCAAAGGCATAATTGTGATCAACAGATTAGCACAGGTTTGTAAGTCTATTTAGAATGCAAATAACAACATAAGGACTATTATGCATTATGTCGGACTAATGTATTTTTGTTTTTTTTAGGATATCTTGACATAGGAGACCCTATTAGTACATGTGAATATTGCAAAGCTTATATGTGGTATCAAGAAAGTAACAGAAAGAACAGAAACAAGAGTAATGGTAAATATAGTCTTTGTTGCAGCATTGGGAGGATTCAATTTCCTTTGCTTAAAGATCCACCATTACTTTTAAAACATCTATTATGTGATGAGGATGCACCACAAAGCAAACATTACCAACAAAATATCAGGGCTTATAATATGATGTTTGCTTTTAGCTCTGCTGGTGCCAATATATATAAAAGTGTATTGAAAGGAAAAGTTCCACCCATTTATAAAATTCATAGAGAATTTTGTCACTTGATTGGAAGCTTATTACCAATGCCTGGAAAACAACCAAAGTTTGTTCAACTCTATATCTATGACACTGAAAATGAAATCAAAAACAGAATTGGCGCAGCAAGGTAAATTTAGGCTTATTATGTTCTGCAAATTTTCTATTTTGCAAAGATTTATATGGATTAACAGTATGTTATCATGCTTAGATGGGAGCACATTGTTGATCCAGACCTTGTGTCAAAGTTAAAAGAAATGTTGGATGAACACAATGTGTTTGCTAAATCTTTTAGGATGGCAAAAGACAGATTTAACATTTTTCACAAGCTCAAAAGCTAAATTTGCATCTGATAGCAGACAGAAAAAAAGATGGAAGAATTTATAATCTTCCAACAGTTTCAGAAGTGGCTGTAGTTATAGTTGGTGATGTAACTCAACCTATCAATAGAGATATAATACTTGAAAAACAAAGTGGCCAATTATAAAGGATCAATGAGTTACATCCAAGTTATCTTGGATTGCAGTATCCTTTGCTATTTCCTTATGGAGAAGATGGATACCACAACGATATAAAACATAGAGATATGAATGATTCAAATGTAAGAAAGAGAAACAAACTAACTATCAGACAATTCTTGTGTTTTAGGCTACAGTCCAGAGATGGCGAAGGTCAAATTTTATTGAGATCCAAAAGGTTATTTCAGGAATTTATTGTTGATGGTTACACAATGATGGAAGCAGAACGATTAATGTTCATAAGAACTCATCAAAAGCAACTGCATTGTGATAAATACATCATGTTAAAGAACTCACAAGAACCCAATAACAATGTCTCAACCATTTGTGGGAAACGTATTGTTCTACCTTCATCTTTTGTTGGCAGCCGCAGGTACATGGATCAATTATACTTTGATGGAATGGCCATATGGAGCACTGTTGGGTTTCCAGATTTGTTTCTCACTTTCACTTGTAATCCATATTGGCCTGAGATCTAAAGGATTATGTCTCCTCTTAACTGAACTACAGCTGATCGGCCAGATATTGTTACAAGAGTATTTAAAATCAAGCTAGACCAACTAATGTCTGAATTGATAGATAAGCATATTTTAGGCCATGTTGTAGCATGTAAGATCTACACTCGTAACTCAGAACAAAAATTTATTGATTATAATAATTTTAGGTGTTGTTCGAATTGTTATATACATCAGTTTAACCATATTATCTTTTGATTGCAGATATTTACACAATTGAATTCCAAAAAAGGGGATTGCCACATGCTCATATCTTGCTGTTTCTAGCTCCTGCCAACAAGTATCCATCTCATGCAGACATTGATAAAATCATTTCAACTGAGATACCAGATGCTATTGAACAACCACAATTGTATCAATGTGTCAAGAATCATATGATGCATGGTCCTTGTGGACAAGCTAAGAGAAACTCTCCATGCATGAAAGATGGCAAATGCAGTAGATTTTTTCCAAAAAAGTGGTAACCTCAAACTGTTGTCGACCAAGCTGGATATCCTATTTATAGAAGGTGGAATGATGGAAATCACATTGAAAAAAATAACATACCTTTAGACAACAGACGTGTAGTGCCATATAATCCAACTTTGCTGTTGAAATTCCAAGCTCATCTCAACATAGAATGGTGCAATCAGTCGACATCCATCAAATATTTATTCAAATACATAAATAAAGGATATGATCGAATCATTGCTGCTGTTGTACCTGTGCAAACTGAGGATGGTACAATAGCACAATGTCTTGATGAGGTTAAACATTATATTGATGGTAGGTACATTTCTCCTTATGAAGGTTGCTGGAAGATATTTTCATTTCAAATTCACAAAAGACAACCTGCTGTAGAAAGGTTGTATTTTCATTTACCTGGTGAAAATTCAATAATCTTTGAAGATGATGATGACATTGAGGCTTTGTTGTCCAGGCCAACTGTTAAGGACTCAATGTTTACTTCTTGGCTACAATCTAATTCCATTTTCAACGAAGGAAGGCAGTTAACTTATGTGCAGTTTGTCAGAAAATTTACATATGTTGCTAAGGACAGACGTTGGAAGCCACGAAAACAAGGTTATACCATTGGAAGGCTTAACTGGGTCCCTCCATGTATTGGTGAATTGTTTTATCTTAGGATGATGTTGTCCATTGTCAAAGAACCTACCACTTATGAACAAATTCGTACAATCAATGGTCAGCTTTATCCATCATTTAGAGAAGCTTGCTTTGTTATGGGATTTTTGGAAGATGATAAGGAATATATTGAGGCTTTAAAAGAAGCATACCAGTAGGGTTGTGGCCACTTTCTAAGAAAATTATTTGTTGCCATGCTCCTATCTAATAGTATACAAAGACCAGAACATGTATGGTCTCAAACATGGGAGTATCTAATTGATGGTCTTTTACATGATCAAAGAAAAGTTACGAACATTCCAGGTAAAAATAGCAAAATTTATAACTTCTTTATGGACTTGCAGCATGTCTTATGAAGTAGTTTATTAATTATATTGTTTTTGTTTTTAGATTTACAATTGCCAAGTGAAAAGTTGCAAAATTTAGCCTTGCTCCATATTGAACAGATATTGCAGTCAAATAAGAAACCGCTCAAGGATTTTCCATGCATGCCTTTTCCAAGTGGTATTCATCAACCAAATGTCGGGAATCGATATATATATATGTTGAGCTTGATTTTGACAGAAATCAATTGCATCTGGATTTTGAATCATACTTGGCAAGTTTAACAGGTCAGCTAATTAAACTATAGATACAAAGCTATTGACAGTTAAACAAGTCATTCAAAATTTATAACCAATTAACATATCACCTGATGTTGTATAATACAGATGAGCAAAGGCAGGTTTTTGATTCAATCATTAATTATGTAAGCAGACAGGCTGGTGAGATGTTTTTCCTATATGGATGTAGAGGTACTGGCAGAACATTTATGTGGAAGACATTGGCCTCTGCATTACGTTCCAAAGGACAAATTGTTTTAACTGTTGCTTCAAGTGGTATAGCGTCATTATTATTACCTAATGGTAGAACTGCACATTCAAAGTTTTCTATTCCTGTGCCTACCTTGGAAAACTCCACTTGCAATATCCATAAAGGTAGTGAACTAGCTGAACTGTTAAAGGCAACACAATTGATAATTTGGGATGAGGCTCCAATGGCACATAAGTTATGTTTTGAAGCATTGGATAAAACAATGAAGGACATTATGTGTGTATCTCATGCCAATAGTCTGCCATTTGGAGGAAAGGTTGTTGTTTTTGGAGGTGATTTTCGCTAAATCTTACCTGTGATACCTAGAGGTAGCAGATCAGACATTGTCCATGCTACTATTAATGCATCGTATTTATGGGATGATTGCAAAGTGTTAAAGCTGACAAAGAACATGCAGTTATATTAGAAATCAGCAAGTGAAAACACTGAAGAAATCAAAAGCTTTTCTGAATGGCTTTTAGATGTTGGTGATGGAAAACTAGGCCAAGGAGATGATGGATTTTCTGATATAGAAAACCATCTGATTTTCTCATTACAAACTTCAATGACCCTATTGAATCCATTGTCAATCATACCTACCCACATATCAGGGACAATTATAACAATGAAAATTATCTCAACAACAGGGCTATATTAGTAACAACCACTGAAGTTGTCGATCAATTAAATGGCTATGTTTTGAACATTATTCTAGGTGATGAAAAAGAATATTTAAGCTCTGATTCGATTGACATGACAGATGTTTCTGATTGTGAGGCTTACCATACTGTTACACCAGAATTTTTACATTCATTGAAAACATCTGGATTACCTAATAATAGAATCATACTAAAAATAGGGACACCTATTATGTTGATTAGAAATCTTGATCAAGCTAAAGGGTTGTGCAATGGTACAAGACTTATTGTGTCTAGAATGGCTAATCATGTTATTGAAGCTCGAATAATTTCTGGTAAAAACATTGGCAGTTTGGTCTACATTCCACAAATGTCATTATCACCATCCGAATCTCCATGGCCATTTAAAATGATAAGGAGACAATTCCCACTTATAGTGTCATTTGCTATGACCATCAATAAATCTCAAGGTCAATCTCTTGAATGTGTTGGATTATACCTTCCTAATCCAGTTTTCAGTCATGGTCAGCTTTATTACATTCTTAAGAGTAAAGAGTAAACGCGGATTGAAAATTCTCATTCACGACAAAGAAGGAAAACCACAAAATACAACTACCAATGTGGTTTTCAAAGAAGTGTTTCAAAATCTTTAGTATGTCGTCATCTATAATTGTTTTTATGTAATTGATGTTTGATTTTCACCTGTTGCAATGATATATTTTTTTCATGAATGCAGAATATGCCTTTTATTCTATTACTTAGCACCATCATCAGCTGGAATTGCAAGGTTAGTTTATACCAATTATGACGTTGTTGGACATGGAATGCAGCATTCCACTGCGACTCTTTATAGGATGACTAACATTAGAAGATTATACCATGTCAAATTGTATGAAACAATCTGCAAAAAGTGGCTACTGTCATACATAATGTTTTGGTTCAACTCTAATATAGGATGGACTCATATTAAGTTTATGCCTTTTTTAGAACACCAGCATCACACGTAACAACTGAGATAGTGCAAATCAGGTTGTTTGTAGTTGTCTATACATTTTCTGTTCTGATGGAAAACCAGCTTAAAAATCAAAATCATTCATCACTTTTTCCTCTCAGCAATTTAATCTATTACACTAATTGCTAGCCTTTTACACAATTGTTCAATCCTTGTCGCCATGATGAATAGCATCTTTTTTCATTTTAGCCAATTATCAAATGTGTTATGGTCTGAGTCATACTAAAGCACTATATGGTTTTTATCAATTGCTGTATGTTAAATATAAAATGATGCATCACCTTTCATCATGAATTGTCAGACTTTTCTTTGACAGTCAAAGTCAGTAACTATATATAATTTTGACCACATTAAAATGTTTAATAATTTTATTGGTATCAGATGCTAAACCTTAAGCCTGCTAGCATTGCCCCAACCTTAACCCAATGTTGTTGGTTAATATATATTAAAAACCACATTTTTATCTCAGCTTTGCTAGCATGTTTAATTAATCGAATTTGGAATAAATTTGAGCCTTATTTTAAACAATTGCAAAAATTCAGCCTTATTATACCATTCATACTGGAATATTTTTACCACCTATTTTTCCATATCACTCTGTTTCATGAGAACCTATATTAAGTGCAATATATTAACAAACAGATACTTGCAATTTATATCATCACACACAACTACGATGTTTGAAGATCACAGTCTTAATATAAATAACTATTTTTTTTTAAAAAAAAGACAATGATTGATAAATTGTATTTGATTCAATTTGAAGGCTACATGAGTTGTTTTGCTCAAAGTTGTGTTGTCTTAACTAATTCATTGTGTCATTTTCCTATAAATCTTTCATGGAACATAAGGCTTAATATCTTGTAAGAAACACCAAATCCTTTGTTTTCTCCATCATATGTATTGGGCCTTAAACTCTAACAATATGGATACAACAAAACTTTTAACAAAACACCATACTGAATTGCTAGCCTTTCTACCATACAATTTTCATTAGCATGATGAGGTTTAATAGATCAAAATTATTTTACAAATTTTGGGAAACAAATAGGATTTTTTGCAAACTTTATGGACTAAAAATATAACTAAACTTCACTGCTATTATTTAGTAACTTAAGTTGTTTTTTTTAATTATTTATTCTTGTCCTTCATCTAATTAATGCTTAATTTATATCATGGTGTCTAATCTGTTAAAAAAGAAATGACTGAAATGCATATCGACAATGGAGGCATGTACAGGCATAGGTGTGGCTCTAAACTGTGGCAGAGAGAGAGCAATTGAAATTTAGATATTTTTGTACTTCACAACAATTATGCAGTTGAAATTCAACTTCAGAAACATTTTGCACGCGCAAACCGTTTGTTGGCCCTTTGTGGAAAGAAACTTAAAAGTCACACTTGTTGTCTTAATGGTTCAGTCGTTTACAAAAAAGCAATAATATGAAGTCTATCTCTCTAACCAAGACAATAAGTTTCTTCAACTATTCATTCACCACCCAAGGTCACAACGTTTCACTACACTTCAGAACAGTTCACAAAAACGAAAAGACAAAACGCAAGTGTTAGTGAATAACAAGAGATACTCCATCTCAGGCGCACACCAGAAGACACAACTCGATTCTGCAACCCATCCACCCAGAATCACAGCAAACCAAACGACGTGAGATTCAGAAACAAGTAATTGTTTGAGGTCAGTAATTTCAAACAACAAATCTCTTCTTTACATTATACAAAATCGTAAAATCAGCGTCTTTGTCAATAAGTCAATATACTCTGTATTGTGTTGTATTGTGTTTTATTGTTGGTTATTACTCTAAAAATGTTAGTGATCATCATATCAAAAACAGAATCTTTAACTTAACACACCAATTAATTTTCTGGTCCAAAAACTAACAAGTATTCATCATTGTTCAGCATGCATGTTTTGCTGAGTCTTAGACGTTTAAATTTACTTTGTTTCAATCCTTTGTATGATCGCATTATGACTTATGAGTAGACTACTCTGTTTCAATGGTTTTTGCTAGACTCAATGGAATATAACCATTATTTTATTATTCTGTTTCAATGGTTTGTCTTAATCTACCATTTCAAATTTGCTAAACATAGTTTTTGTTCACTATAATATTTGTTTCTTCTTTCTTAGACTCTTGAGTCCTTGAAATATTTATTTTGTAATCATTTCAAATTAATTTTCTGGTCCAAAAACTAAGAAGTATTCATCATTGTTCAAACAACGATCCTTTGTTGAGTCTTACACCTTTAAATTTAGATTGTTTCAATGCTTTGTATTATCCCATTATGACTTATGAGTACAGTACTTTGTTTCCCATTATTTATTTTCTTATTCTGTTTTAATGGTTTATCTTAATCTACCAATTCAAATTTTGCTAAACACAGTTTTTGTGCACTTTAATATTTGTTCCTTCTTTCTTACCATCTTTCTTGACACCTCCAAATATTTATTTCGTAATTGTATCTGAATAATGTTAGGACCAATGGATCAAAATCAAGATAACCTCAAGGACATGGCCCTTGCAATGATGAATATTAAGAGCAACTCCATTGAGATTGTGAACACAGTTTATGTAAAGGACCAGGTTAGAAATTTACTATGTTAATTATTTCACCATCAAACATGTAATTTGAATTTTCTGATATTTTTTTGGATTTGTTTATTTAATTTAGCCTTATGCAGAGATAAGAAAAGGTTTTGCCCATACATGGAACGATTATTTAGAACACACTTGGCATCTTATAGATGCTAATGGTCAACATCACATGGTAAAGTATAACAAAAACCTTAAACATCCTGTAATTTGTGTTGGCTGGATAGCTATTAAAGACCACTATAAGCTGCAAGGTAACCATCAAATTACATTGATCCATTATGCTCAATCTGTGTTTTTAATGACTGTGTATAAAAACATATCTGAACCTCAAGCGTTTCCTAAGTGGCACTCATTATATAAGTAAAACCCGAACTCAGTTGTCTTCCGTCTTCTGCTCACTGAATACAAGGTCAATTGCAGTTGCCTTGTAAGTTATAACAATGTATACTTGATGTTTTCTTTTGTTCATTTCTTATTTTTTGTGTTGCCATTCAATTCTAACAATAAAATTTATTATTTCAGGATCTCCCAGGTGAGATGTACTATTTCCTAAATGAGAATGAGTTCACCTACATCGATTTTGAGGGAAAGACACAATGCAAATTAGTCTTCAATCATTGGCACAAAAGCGTCAAAATTGGATGTGGGTGGAAAACTTTTGCCAAAGAAAATAAACTGAGAGCCAACTTTGAGTTCATTATGGAGTTTCCAGATCCTACCCACAACATAATGCTTTGGTACATGTGTTGAGGCAACTACATTTAGTCAACAAGAATCAGTGGCATAGTATCAGTTAAATTACCAAAATCCTCTGTTCTTGATATCATCTACAGCAAATCAGACATTAAGTTTATTATGCTTTCAGTTGTTAAGGCTATACGCCTATACCATTTCAGTTCAAGAACAATGTTTTTACTTTTTTTAACCTTAACTATATATGCAAATTAGTTTACCTTTATTGTTTGGTGCTTCTATCTATGTTTGGTTTGGACCTATGTTAGTTGCAGCAATGATTACTAAAGTATGTATGCCAGTTTATCTTATTATGTTTTCTTAACTAAATACATTTGATCACTTATAATTTTTTCAATCAGTTTCACAAATTATAAAAGACAGAGTGATTTCTAAATCCTTGATCGAAATTATTGAAAGCTTTTGTTGCTCTGTAAACTGAACACCATTCCAGCCAACCTTATCTTGCACTCTTTAAGTTCTATAATTGTAAAACTTATCTGCCTTTGGAAAAACAAACCCAACCAATATATAAAAGTAACACCAAAGTAAATAAAAACTTGAAGTGATAAATAGTTAAAGAAAATTATCACATGATCCAAAAATTGTTTTTTTTTTAAATAAAACAAATCAAACCTTTTTAAAACAGACCAAAATCTACCCATGCTCAACTTAGGCAAAACAATATTTAGTATAATGTACATATGGCTAATGGTAGGGCCAAAACGAATCAGCCTTGCGTTTCCTTATTTATTTTACAACTGGGCCAAAACAACACTTTTGCTTTATCAATGAGCAACATAAGAATATTATACCATGTAAAATTAATATACCAAAATTTTGAAAGAGTGATAATCAGTCAGCAACTATGTTCATATTATTTTTAATTAGGTTACCACTTTGATTAGAAATATTATACCACTTTCTACAGTCATCCTAGAAGCAACTATATATATATATATATATATATAAATGAGATTAGATTAAAAAGTGAAGAAATGGATATAATTGTTATAACTATATATATAGAAGCAACTATATATATTTTCATCCTGCTTGCATTGGTTCAACCTTAACCCAATTTCCTTAAATTTGGAAAAGGTTATATTCATTTTAACATTTTTGAAATTGGCAGGTTATAACTGCTTACCTAAGCCCAATTACTCAACATTTGTTAAATAAAATTTTTCATTCACTTAAGCGTTTACTCAAGCCCAATTGGAAAGTAAATTTATGTAACTGTCCATGTCACACGATACTGAATTTTAAACGTTCTTTGGCATTCACTTCACATCCTTTGATTAAAAAATTACTGTCATTGTCTTCACATCCTTTCGTGCCAAATACAAATATATACAAACACGGTTACTTGGAAAACAAACCGTCACTTGCAATTGGCCATCACACAATCGTATCACCTAAGGGTGTTTGATAGAGGGTTTTTAGTTGAATATTTTTCTATCCTTCTTAGCTTATTTGACCTCTCTTTGACCCTTATTTTCCTATTCTAATTCAGTTTTTGGGCCTAGGCAAGTAAGTGGGCTTAATTACTAATTGTTGCGTATTTTCGGATTTTTGCTCACTTAACGTATCTGACTTGTGCAGGACCTATAGGGAGCTAACGAT